>OMLM01020398.1:8823-21184 GCA_900302695.1 Helostoma temminkii | reverse complement strand
AACATTTGCAGCTTTTTTTTTTTTTTTTTTTGCTGCGTTCTTTAGATCATTTTATCCCAAAGTTGCATAATATGGAAAGAAGTATAGATCTCTCTTGACCAGTTCCCAGGTCACAGTGACACAAAGCAAATTAATTTCACTGCACTTTACCTGTAGCTCTGTGCCTCAGTGCAGTTCTGAGTGCTGTAATGCACCACTGACAAACAGAATGTCATTTCTGCAAGTACAAAATAGGGATTATTTAGATGCATCATTTTTTTTAAAGTATATTCAAATTCTGCTCAGACTGACCCAAAAATATTCCAGTAATGGCAGCCTGAGAGACTGTGGTCCATCCTCAGCTCCTCGTCAGTAGGGTTGGAAACAGGTTCTAGCACGTGCAGGTGTTTCGATGTTACATAAAGTCGTTCAGAGAGTTTTCAGACCACATTCACTTTTTTCTGTTTTGTTATAGGAACATTTAGTTTTCAGCAGTTTTTAGAATATTGGGAGTGAGACTGCTGACCATGCAGAGTTCTGTAGTTCATTCCACCATTGTAGGACCACTGAGCTGAAGAGTTTAGGTGGTGATGGGACCACCAGACGGCGTACGTTGGCAGGGTGCAGTGGGTGGGAGGGATTGTAGGCCTGAATGAGGGAGTTGAGATACACAGGTTCCATCTCCACTCAGTGCCCAATAATGACAAAGTGAAAATTGACTTTTTGAAAAGCCAGTAAATTTATTAAAAATTTAAAAACTGAATATTTCAGTTTTTAATTGTACACATTGTACATAGTATTTAGAACAACACTTAAAATGTAGCTCAGGCACCTCAGATTTCTCCTGATTGTTGCTGAGATGTTTCTACACCTTGATTGGAGTCCAGGAACACAGCTCTAGAGAAGGCCTCACAGCTGATAATACCTACTGTAACAGAGCATATGTCATGAGGTCAAAAGAACTGTCTGCAGAGCTCAGAGACACTTGTTGCAAAGCACAGATCAGGAGGAGACTAGAAAAACCATACAGCTGCACTGAAGGACCCAGCTGGTCACACAAACTAAACAAATAGCTGATAACGTTCTTGGTAAGAGAGATGACAAAGAACCTGATGGTCACTCTGACTGAGCTCCAGAGATCCTGTGTGGAGATGGGACAAAGTTTCAGAAAGTGAATCACTGAACCATCACCATCCACCAATCTGGGCTTTAGAGAGAC
Source organism: Helostoma temminkii (assembly GCA_900302695.1). Lineage (NCBI taxonomy): Eukaryota > Metazoa > Chordata > Actinopteri > Anabantiformes > Helostomatidae > Helostoma > Helostoma temminkii. The sequence goes on along the minus strand of OMLM01020398.1, from coordinate 19,986 downwards.
AGAAGTCTCAGTTCAAAACACTGAGGACCTGAAGGACTCTCAGACTGTGAGGAACAAGATTCTCTGGGCTTATGAAACCTAGAGTTAACCTCTTGGCTTCAGTTCTAAATGTTATGTCTGCAGGAAACCAGGAACTGCTTATTACCTGCCCATTATCGTCCCTACAGTGAAGCATGGCAGTGGCAGCATGATGCCGCCACCACCACCAAACTAAAATGAACTAAAAACTCATTTTAGTTTCAAGACCAGAGGAGCTTTTGTATTATAACATATATTTTCTCTTTTTTTTAGCTTGAAAAGCATAAAGTCTTGTATAATTGTAGAATAAAATATGAACCCTAAATGAAACACATTATGGCCACTTTAGTGTAGAAGTATGAGGCACATTATCGGTGGAAAAAATTACAGCTCTTCTGTACAAACTAACAGCTGGGGTGATTTTAAAAACCACAGATTGATGATATAACAGTGTGCGAGGGAGGATTTATTTCCTGTGGCTGTTCTGCTCAGATTTTTCATCTCACCAGACCAAAGCTGGTTAAATAAAAGACTAAATACAGCGAAGTCAATCGTCCTTGGTTCTATAAAGATTTCACAGTTTTTCCTTCTCAAATGTAGCAGAGAATTGGTGTCATATTGGTTATAGCTTCAGCAAAAACGTACCAGCCTGTTGTTTTCTGAGGCGCCACACTGTGCTAAATCAATATTTATGTATCCAAGGCCTCTTCAGTCAGTCGCCTCCTGGACCGACACACACACCTATAAGGAGTCACAGACAAATTTCCATTTAAAAAGTCACCCAGGCTATAATTCACAATGTTCCCCTGATAAATGATAAATCAGAGCTGGAACGGGCCCACAGCGGTGCAGAGGGATGATGAAGGGCGCTGGACCTTCTCCTCATAAAAATGACGACCTGATGGAAGAAGGATAAGATGAACACCACCGTCCCTCTCTTATTAGTCTCAATGCGTCCTCCAGTCAGATCTTTGTTTGAGCGATAAGGCGGCAACGGGAAGTGACACCGCAGGGAAGATTTCAGAGGCTGGTGATTAACGATAATGAAATGAAACTGATAATTGTGCCATCAACAAGGACGTTAACCACAATTTCCCCCTGAATCTTTCTTTTTTTAATCTCATCAATGAAAAGCTAAGTCATTTTTTTTTATCCCGTCTTCTTTATTATGACCACACTGTTCAATTAAAATCATGCATTTTATGTCAGTGGCAGCTCGTCCGCTCTGTTCCACCAGATGCCACATGTAGACTTGAAGAATGTGTTTACCAGCTGTGAATTCACATGAGACCTACACAGGCTTTACAGGCAGCTGTGAGTGATATGACACAGGGTTTATAGTATGTTTATATTGTGAGGCTCCACTGATACATTATATGGTTTCAAGTTCAAAAAGTGCTCATACATGTTCTAAAGCCTCTTTACACAACAGCTCATCTGATCTTGACACTAAAAAGGCTCATTTGAGCTCCTGCATCTTCAGAACCACTTTTCCTCATCCACTCTGTTCTGATTGCCCAACTGGTGGAAGACTTCCTGTGGCACCATCTTTCAGCAACAACTTGCTGAAAATGCTGCTTCTCCTGTCTGTCGCTGGCCTCTAACTGTATCTATTGTTTTATGATTTTCACTTTTTAAAAGAGAAAAGATCAACCTCTGCACCAACACTGAAACTAGCTCTAGCTGTGAGCAGAGCAGTGGCAGCTAACCTGAGAGGGTGGGATGGCGACTTAGTGGATGTAGGAGCTGGTCAGTTAGAGTTTCATTACCAGCCAGCATGCGAACACATGTTCACCTCAAGCTTTGGGCCTCTGACTAAGATGGGAAACATTTATATGAAACATCAGAACACAAGAGCACAATATGACCCATTCAAAGATTTGTCTTTAGGGAGCAGACAAAGTTCACCTTTGACATTTTGTTCTGGTTATCTGATGTGATCTGATCATACAGCACTGATCAATTTGCTTTTATGCTGATGTGTCTGTATGTGCTTATGTGCTATATAAATAAAAGCGACTATATTTAAAAAGCTGCTTGTGCGTCATGCATGGTGACAGTTTGCAGATACAGATGGCACAGGCTCTGCAAACTGCCACAACTATGGATCAACAGCTTTCATATATTCTAGACTTTGCTGGGTAACTTAATCTGTGATAGTATTTTACTGTTATTACACCTTTAATACTTGTATTTGCATCAACTAAACCTTTTCAGATAAATGTGATGGAGTACAAAGTACAACGGTAACAGCCAGAATGTGGTGAATTAGATTCATACAGCAGGTGAAACTGGAAGTACTGACGTACCACGAGCTGCTGTGGCTGGAGGCTCTTTGTGTTTCAGTGCTTTTGTTGTTTTACTTTAAAGCAAAAATTACTGGTTAATGGTATTAACTGGAAATCAAGCAGAAAGTCTCAGAAACAGAATCTGTTCTCTCCGTCTAGAGGAAATTATTTTAAACACCTCATTTACAAAAAAAACCCTGTTTCTTCTTCTTCTCTCCTCTTCAGGACTTTGAGCTACAAGAATCGATACATTCGAATTCCCGATGGTCACTTATGGATCGAGGGGGATCATCACGGACACAGCCTGGACAGCAACAGCTTCGGACCGGTACAAACTGAACCCACTGCCGTCAATGAACACGGTTCCACTTCGATCACATTAGGCTGCACCACACACAGAACCACAGTAGTTAAGTGGATTTTATAAATAACTGTGAAGTAATGAAAGAAACATGCACACATCCCTGTGTGCAGGTGTTACCATGGTGACTGACCTGATGGAGAGCCAAAGCGGTGATCTCAAAAAGCTCATTATGTGTGTGTTTAAGTCGATGTTGGTTCAGAAACAGGATGTTTCAGAGTAAACATGGACAGAATCTTTCTAACGGCAAACAATCGATCAGCTCACAGCTTCAGCAGCAGATTCAGACATGACACTAAGGTCATACAAGATTCCTATTAAATACTGAGGGGGAGCAGCAACGACAAATTAAAACATGTTCGGATCCACAACGTCACTGCTGCACTGGTGGATTTGAACACGATGGGAGTTTATGGGGCTTGAGGGGATGAGGAATCTGAGGATCATACCATAGTCACAGCCTCGCAGACGTATTGTATTTACATTGATGCCCAAACATTTCCATACATGTCCTACAACCTTTTCCTCCAAATGCCACACAAACAAACATGGTCTTTCATGTCCTTATTAAAGCAGACGTCCTAAGAACATGTCTGAGCTTAAAAACGGTCCACAGTTCCTCCTGGAAGTTCAGCTCTAATCCACAGCTACAGGAACAGTTTGGTTGAGGACATGAAAGATTATGACTGTTTGCGTTTAATCAGCTTAGAAATATTGTGTTGGTTGATGTTTGTGACTCTTCAGAAGATCTGATCACATTTCAGGATCAGTTTATGCATAAAAACACTTTTTTAAAACTCATACTCCATACGATGGTGTGTTCTTTACATTAAACCATCAGAGTTTTCATTGCGGTATGTTGCCCTACTTGCAGTATTCAATTCAATTCAATTCAATTCAACTTTATTTATATAGCACCAAATCACAACAAAAGTCATCTCAAGGCACTTTACAATGTTTAAGGTTTAAGACCTTACAATACAACTAAATAATAAGGAAAACCCAACAAATCCCCTTTGAGCAGCACTAGGCAACAGTGGAGAGGAAAAACTCCCTTTTTAAGAAAGGAAGAAACCTCCAGCAGAACCAGGCTCTAGGGGGGCGGCCATCTGCCTCAGCCGGTTGGGGTGGGTGGAAAGAAAGAGAAAGAGAGAAAAGAACAGCAGTATTGTAATATTTCACAATATACTGAATTATAACCTCTGGATTGTGATGTGTGTCGTAGCACCAGATCCTGGCTTAGAATTCTTTATTTGCTTATAAGTTACTGTATGTTGCTGAAGCTTCACTCAACATTATTATTATTATTACAGATTATTATTGTAAGGAGTGTGTCTCTGGTTCCACACTACAAAGCTAATCAGATAAGATCCCACAATCTTTCTATTTTTAAATGTTTTCTAGTTTATTAAACTATATAGAGATAATACATTCCACAGAACATGCATGTAATTAACCTTCTGCTACTGAAGTCTATGTTAATCCAGTAGTGTTTAATTCACATTTCTGTCGTGTTTAAGTGATATGAAAACATTACTACGTCCTGCTGTGGTGACTTTGGCATAAAAGTGAGCTGGAAGGTGTCAGGTGTCAGATAATCAAATAAAATATGAGCGACATCGCTTCTGTGTAGGAACGTTAAAGCTCCTACACAGAACCACAGTTGTGTTCTCACATAACATTTCCATCAGCACCTATGGACTGTAATTCAGTTCCTTTGAAGAAGCGTTAAATTTAATGAACTCTAAAAAATACTGAACTTGTCACCCCTAATCAAGTTTTTTGTTTATTTCTGTGTACTCACTGGAAACACAGGTATAGATGGGCTTCAGTGATTTGTGTGTGTGGATCACGTCATAGGTCAAGGTTTTATCTGCCCACTTTGATTCACAGCATTCTAAAGGAAACTGAAGTGACAGATTATGAACTATGTGCGTCTGTGTGCGTACAGCTTGTGTCGCTCATGTGTTACATACCAACACTGCAGATACTCCATAAAGCAGCACGTGACGACCATTTCAAAGTCCTCACAGTAGTTTTTACAGCGCTCAACCCAGTTCTTTAGTTTACCTTTAATTTCAGTCTGTTAGATAATGATAAACACTAAGGTATCCTTTATTGTAGAATGAACACATACGGCCTATAGTTATAGATAACACATATAAAATCCATTATTATCATCTATTATTATTAGAGGCTGAAGGTGCTCAGTGGTTTGGATGTTTCTGGTGATTTTCCTGCAGCATCTGTTTCTCCTGCAAACACACAGATTCACTCAGGCTCCACTGAGTATTAACATCATTATGCTGACTCCTGATGTCTACGTGCTGTTTGTAGTTTGCCCCTCTGACGGGAGCAGTATAAAACTTTAAGCATAGATGTTTGCTATGGATGGCACATTGCAGGTCAGGCAGAGGGCTCAGATCTCTAACTAAACCACATCCAGCTCAGTAGAAATCCTCTCAACGAACAGACCCATAAGACACAAAGCAACAGCTTCGCAGAGCTTCTCTGGTTTTACACTTCACTCCCAAGACATTTGTCTCTTTGCTGCAGCAGCAGCCTGTAGTTACAGTCCAGGTACAGAGGGACAGACAGATGGGTCTGTCCTCATATAACATCCACATTAGAACTTATGTCTACAGCAGCATTAAAAAAGAATTAATTGGCATCACTATTTGAGGTTTGCAGATGTTGGTTCTCTCATCAAAACGATCAGTTACAGGGTGGAAACTTCACTGTTTGATCAACTTCATGAACAACTTAACTTAAAACATTAAAACATCATTAGTAAGTTTTGCTTCAGATTAGTTTCAGTTTGGAAATGGCTGATACCTGAAGAGCTGTGCAGAGCGTAGTAGAGGGTAGGCACATACTGGATGGGCTGCAGAGCAGACTCACTTCAGGTCTCATGATGATGATGTGTGTTTGTTATTTATTACATTTACAACACTTCATCTCAGCTCGCTCTTAATCAGGTTCAAAGGCGTCACCAGGTGTCTGATGTGCACATGTGCCGACGAGCCAGTCGAGGCTCTGAACAATGAATAAGGACTTTTAAACAGGAGCAGTCAATAGTTGTTGAGTCTTTGTGAAACAGACAGATGCATTAATTAACCACTTTTCCTCATTATGTGAATACAAAACATTATGCAGCCAGAATTAATTTGCTCCAGAACATATTTTCTGTTGTGAATTAGTTGCGAGTAAATGTAATTTGTAGGACACAAGGTTGCTCTGAGTTATTTCTGTAAGTCCATCTCATCCACACACATCATTTTTACAGCTTTTTTACTGTCACTTCTTATCTGCCTGTGACACAGGGAGCTGGTATTTCTATTCTTCGCTCCTGCCTATAAAACCCTGATTAACTTGCTTGTTTTTCCAACTGGGAAAAAGTGTCAATCAATATAACACTACACCTATTAAACTGACCAAACGTGGCGATGGTGACAGCATGGAGACATCTGGAACCAGGCTTTTGTTTGCTAACGTGGGATTTCTGTGAGCAAAGAAACTAGAAAATGAAGTTTTACCAGGAGGTATGTGACATGTGGTGACCTTTCTGGATATCTGCTGTGGTCCCGGTAGACATTTTATGGGACAGCACTTTGAGGTGAGCTTGAGGAGCAGCTGTCAGCTTCCATCTCTCCAAACATACATCACCATCATGCACATCACACAGTCGTCTTATTCTTGCTAAATGGCTGAAACCTCTGCAGCAACATCGCTCTTTTTCTCTTTATGGGAGGAAGACGTCCTGTCGCACCACATACTGACATGTGACAGTTTAATGTCATCACCAAATGTTCATACCAGGGGGAACATGACTAACACTGCAAAATCAATAGGCTATATTCAAGATATATTCCATCCAGTGAGGAGGCCTCATTTAAATAATATATTCTTTTTAAATGTGGCCTGCGGTGCTGGCTGCCACCCACCACAGTCTTTCACTCAGAAACACGTCAGCTCCCACAGATGATGCACTCAGCCCATGGGTTGATCAGAAATAGTTCAAAATCAAACAAATAACCACCCACCATCTCTACATACAGTGTGAGCTCTTCACGGAGTCTACCTTTAACACTTCTCTAACTTTATCTGGTGAAGAAGTTTATTTGGTCAAAGCCTACAAAAATGTTAAACCAAGGTAATACACAGTGGATCTCATTCATGTGGGAAGCATGACATGTTAGAGATGCAAAAAATAACATTCTTACCAGGCCTGAAGCACCAGATGACCACACTACATCTGCAGAGGGTGATCAATACCACTGAGTCAGCCAGAGGTCGTTCAGCTGCCAAGCTTTCTACATTCGAGAGCTTCAAACCCAGTGGTGGTGTGGGAGGTAATACAGGAAGCAATGAAAGATCTGAAGAAAAGACCTGTGAACCAAGGATGAACTGGACTGGACAAAGGAGGAACCAAACCAATAATCCCGAACCAGTGAGCTAAAACAGTGTAGGTACAGAGGGATTAAAATGGATCCAAGGAACTTGGGGCAGCTGTTGGCTCAGATGGCTCATGGACTGCAGGTTCAGTGGTTCAGCTCCTGGTATTACTGCTCAAGACCAAGCAATAAAAAATAAGAAAACCAAATGGAGACGTTAGGAGAAAAGAATACCACAGTCCTGAGTCAACAAACCAAGAGAGAAATCCATGACTTCAAAAAAACAAAACACCCAAATAAAATGGGAATCATCCAAAGGACAAGAAAAGAAGAAGAGCTAATGGGAAAAATACAGATAAAAACAATGAACTAAGGAACTTAAAGACTCAGTGAGCCAGAAAATAACTGATCTGTGACTAAATGACCCAAAAATCAAAGGTGCAACCAAAGCACCACAGAGGGAACCTGTGAACCGACTAAAGAAGAAACTGACTGATTCGTAGATTAAATGAATGAAAAGAGGAAGCGTTATGAAACCATAACAAAGAAGGAACCAATAAGTCATATAAAAAATGTAAAATACACCCAGAGTTAAAGAGAGAACACGAGAAAGCTGAAAACAAGGAGCCAAGGAAAACTTTATAAACCAAGAAGCCAAAGCAGGAAATAAAGAACTACAGTAAACGTGGATTCAAGAAACTACAGCAGGAATCGAAGGAACCTGACAAGTAAAGACGCATTAAAATGACAAACCAAACAAAAACCTAAAACCTGACCAGCCACATAAACTGAAACTAAAACATTAAGCCAATGAACTGTCCAGATAAAGAATTAGGTAACTAAGTAAGTAACAAAAAATATAAACCACCGAAGCAATTGAAGGGAGTCGCTGAAAAATAAAGAAACAAAGCAAAAAACAAAAGTAGCTGAAGAGGAACCCAACAAAGATACTGGTATAGTTAAGAGAAACTGAAACCAACCAGACAAAGAGGCTTGCTCTCAGAAAAAAATGACAACAGCTACTATTTTGATGGACATTTAATCATTTGGGTTAATTTCCTGTGTAAATGTGAGAGAAGCTTGTCTCTGTTTTATTTCATCTTTGGCTCTTTGAGTGGACATTTTCTGTTCGTGTTATAGACAAAGTCATGAATCAGTTTATTCACAAAATTTAAGTTAATGTTTTAAGTTAATATTTAGTTTTTCTTCTGCTTTAGTTCCAACTATTTGATAATCAGCAAGTTAGACATCTTGTCTTCATAAGTTGGAACATGTTTCTTCAGATTAAATGAAAGGAAAATGTCTGTGGGCCTGGACGTCCACCGTCTGTACTCACAGCTTTTAGATGATGTGGTTCTTGTGTCTTGGCCCTGAGCTGATTTTAACCAGTTCTGGTTACAAAATGTGCAACAGAGTTCAAAGTGGATTCGATTCTTTTTGTCTCGCCTCAGTGGATAACATCCCACTGACTGACTCTTCAGCTGCAGCAGGAATATTAATCATCTGCCTCGATACATGGCATTAAACTGGACCTTGACCTGCAGCTGTTGAGAATGGACTTTTTCTTTTCACTATAACCACCAGGATGACATGACAATACTTCCTGTGCCACACCTTGAGCTAGAACACACTGTTAGTCTAACAAACTTTTTAATATAGACGCCAGCTTTTCAGAGATAACAGGTGCCATTAAAAGTATTTGACATTTGCTGGTGTGTGTTTGACCTTATGCAAAGTAGCTTTAATTGATGCAGCGAAGATGTCTGACGACCAGATCTTCAGCTGCCAGCTTGCCAGTTTTAATTATCTCTGCTGCTGATGTTTTCACATCTCAGCATGAATGTTTTAATTTCTCCCACATAAGCTTTTTCTACATATACTTTAGTGATGCTCCTCATGTTTTTGTAGTTCCATAAAATCACTTCTATTTCACATTTTAGAATTACTGGTCATTTAGTGAATGAAAGGCGATGTTGTAAAGTGCATCATGAATGTAGGCCATTTACCATTTGACCAAATGACAAAGAGCAGAATGCAGCTGTTTTTATTGTTAGAACAAATCTTCCCTAATATCATTTCTCTCTACGATCTCGGTGTTCGTGACCTCTCGAGTGCACTTACGATGTGAATTCCATTATTTTTGTGTGATGGGAGAAAAGTGTCATTATCTAAAAATCTGTTTCCGCTGAGCTTTTGTTTGTGTCACCTGTGAGCACAAGGCCGCTGACTGTTCACACACATCCCGTGAATATTTACTTCTTTGTTACATGCTCTGAGCGGAGATGGGAGCGTTTAGCCTCTGAAGGCTTAATTGGTGAGAAAATGCTCAATACAATAAATGTAACGGTCTTAATTAAGGCACAATATTTACCATTTTACCAAATGAGAACAAACAAACTACAGCTGTTACAGAGATAATGAGGGAACCAGTATGTTAACAAACAAAACAACTGTAACTGGCCTGTCTGGTCGCATGGAACATGTTCCTATAGCTCTGCACTGAAAACAACTCCAGCATCAGAAACTACTTCATGCTGCCCTCTCACCACATCCTGCCACATTTAAATATACTAAAGAACGTATGAACTATCCAGTATATGTGATCCCTTCTTTCAGCATGTGATAGTAACTGCAGAATGATTTCCTGGACTGATAAGTTTGTGCCACAGTTTCTGTGCATCCCTGGGACATCGCTCCCAGCTGTGCATCTGTTTCCAGCAGCTGGATTATTGCTAGCTACAGCGCACATCACACTCCCATCATGTAGATAAGGTGTGTGTATTATGTTGCCCTACAGCTGTAGCCCAGTTCATAAAGGGAGAACCTGAATTTGCATACAGAAGGACACATCAGTGTTAAAACATGATTTCATTAAATTTCATAAATTCTTGATGAATAATGGAATAACTTAAAATCTGTGACACAACAGAATATAGTGAAAAAAGCGTCTGCATCTGTTCGGTTTTACTTTATTTAATATCTGTCCATCCAGTGGTCCCTGAGTGAAGATCAGCTCAGGGCTTTTCCTCTTTCTGACGATTCATTTCTGACTCTGAGTTGTGTTTTATGTCCCAGGTGTCTGTGGGGCTGCTGCACGGTCGGGCCTCCCACATCATCTGGCCGCCAAATCGTTGGCAGCGAATGAAACCGTCCCTTCCCCCAAATCGAGGACCGCTGGACACTGAGGAAGACACTTGATGAAGACACACAATACACACACAAACACACACAGTTTTATAACTATGGTAAAGTCATTTTAACTACAGATGTATTCTGTACATCAGTTTATTTGTTACTAAATACTCTTTGCTTGCAGCTCCCTGATTGTGATTCTTTGCAAATTTTCTCACTTTTTATAATTATAAATTAAATATACTGATATAATACCTTGGACCTGTTGTTTACACTTCTATAAACCAAACAGCGAAGACATAACTGGCAGGTTGTGTAATAATTCAAACAGTCTGTCTTTACAGCCTCATTCTGACCTCACTTCTTTTCTAGTATAAGTTCCACTAACTTCTGCAATCCAATGTTCTCTTTCATTAAATATTTCATACTTGTCCACAGTCAAAAATACATGATGTATTAGAATATAAACCATTGCAATTAAAAAAGTCACTTCCATAAACTTTTTCCAGCACTTAGTGTTATTCATGATATTCAACCTCCTCTTCAAACTGGCCATGAATTAACTTCCTTCCTAGTGCAAAATGTTAAAAAACATCTAAGTTAATATGAGGCTTCATTAATCTGAGTTTAATCAAATCAAATGGATATATTCCAAAGATGAAAACATTTTAGTATAAAAGTCTGTCTTGTCTTGTTTTCCTGGACAGTGTTTCACTGCTGCATTACAGAGACAGTAAAGGAAAAAAACACAAGTTTGTACTTAAAAGGCTGCATCTTTGGAAGCTACTGTCTGCTGAATGTCATGTGTAAGCCTTAAACTGTCTGTGCCTGTGGGATGTTTGTCCCCCATTATTTACAGTGGAAGAAATCTAATGGAAGGATCGCCTTGAAATTATGTGTTAACAGGAAGAATGTTCACAACAACCACTGTTATTTTAAGAATTAAAAAAAGAATATTTTTAAAATAAAA
>OMLM01020397.1:373981-386414 GCA_900302695.1 Helostoma temminkii | reverse complement strand
ATATTTTTATGGTGGCCCCAATCCTTTTCCATAGCACATGAAGCAGGCACAGATAATAACAACAAAATGTAGAATGGGAAGCAGAGCCTTTAGCTATCAAGCTCCTCTCCTGTGGAACCAGCTCCCTGTTCAGGTTCAGGAAGCAGACACTGTCTCTACTTTTAAGACTAGACTTAAAACTTTCCTTTTTGATAAAGCTTATAGTTAGAGCTGGTTTCAAGTGACTCTGAACCATCTCTTAGTTATGCTGCTATAGATTTAGAATGTTGAAGGACCTTCAACATCAACACACTGAGCTACTCCTCATTGCTCCATCTACTCATACATCACCATTGTTTAATATTAACTTTGTGTTCTCTCTCTCTCTCTCTCTCTCTCTCTCTCTCTCTCTCTCTCTCTCTTTCTGCAGGTATCCTCGGCCTTGTAGCTGTGTGCTCCCTCTCTACAGTTACTGGCCCATCCTAACTGCCAAATGTTTTGTTGTTGCTATTGTTTTGTGACCTGTTGTTCTTTTGTCTCTTTCTTTCTACTCACTCCAACCGGTCAGGGCAAATGACCACCCGCCCTGAGCCTGGTTCTGCTGGAGGTTTCTTCCTTTTTAAAAAGTTGCCTAGTGCTTGCTCAAAAGGGGGACTTCTGTAATATTTTAGTTGTATTGTAAGGTCTTCAACCTTACATTGTAAAGTGCCTTGAGATGACTTTTGTTGTAAATTGGTGCTATTTAAATACAGTTGAATTGAAATAGTGCATTTAAAGCATGTCTGTGTCTGCAGGTGAACTCTTGACACTGCTGCTTTGCATGGCTGTCAGTTTTTCAACCTCTCACCAACAGGTTGCTGAATAGCTTAGACACCAGGCTGCCAAAATAATGCATGACTAATTAATTACAGAAAAAATAATGGTAATGTATATTTTTTGGCATCTACAATATGACCATTATTATAATGTTAAGGAAGACTAAGAAACTTTTACTGCAATAATTCATAAATGTGATTGAGATTAATTAATCCCACAGTATGTGATTAATTAGTTGCTAAAGGCATGCCAGCCCTTGTTGTCCTTGTCAAAATCAAATTAAATCTGTTAACAGTTTTGTAAAAATAATAAATTCTATGACATATTTATATATGTTTCAGAAGGCAATGTGCTCTGTGAAATATTGAGCGTGGCTTCACAATACTTGTTAATATTTTGTTAATATGTAGTAGATAATGGACATTTGTATATATTTTGGGAGAACAGTTTTTGCCTGACTAGTTTGTAATCAAATGTGCAAGTATAGAAAAAGTATCGGAAACAAATAAATTACCATTTTTAGGTTGCACATGATCATCAGTGATTTAACAACACTGTTGACACTATTGCATTAAATAAAAAATTTGATTATAAGAAAATGTCTTTTCAAATGGCTGTGGGGAGCAGCTGAGCGACAAACCCTGCCACCCCATACATCTGGCCCTGTTGCTGCGGTGATAGTCATCCTCTGAACTCTGCAACTTTAAAGGAAATAAAATGCGAAACAAAGTGAGGAAATTTTTAAAGAAATCTTTTCTGTATTATTGAACAAGTTTGCTCTGTCCAGCTCTGGTAACTGTGTTCCACAGCTGCGTGGAATTGATACTTCCCAGTGAATGATGAGAGAAAAATAGAAAATGTCAGACTTGGGTCAGAGAGTGGATGAACTCGACAAATCTTGTCAGTAGCACTACAGCTGGCAAGAAACAATACACACAATAAATTCTGTATTAATTTGTAAAGAAATGGACAATTTCCTTTTTAAAGTGAGGATGGTGGGATGTGATCGTTGGAGGACGTGTCTGTTAAATTTGAGATAAATTCATCAGCTCTCAACATTGTGCTTAGTCTTATGTATTAACCTATACCTTTATTGGTAACCTGGTTCAACATAAACAGGGTGTGTGTGCATGAATTCAAAGTGTGATCTGTACCCCCAGTGGCCTGCAGTCCTGGTTTAGTGTGTATTTGAGGCATATTCTCTTTCTCCTTTCCCCACTATTCTCAGTGTTTTATGGGCTGTGTGCTGCGGTGCAGTGACCTCCCTCTCACCCCGGTGCCACCCAGCCAGTGCAGGATTCAGGCTCGCATGGCCCCTGCCAAAACCCCATAGCGCCACATCTGCAATCCATAAACGCCAGCCACTCTCGTTCTCCTACTCCCTTGCCCACACCACCTCAGACACTCTCTCTCTCTCTCTCACCCACTAACTTTTTAGTATAATTTCCAAATTCTGTTCATCCCCTTTTTGCGTTCCTTTGACTGCTTCCTCCCACCACTTCTGGTTTTATTCACGCTGAACATCAACTGGCTCTTCCCTTATCTCTCAGTGCCTCGCTGCCCCTTTTCTCTCCTTCCGTTTCTTCATCCACATCCAACGGAAAAATCTCTCACCCATTATATCTTCAGTGGAAGCCAACTAAGTGTGGTGGCAGTGAACTACGAACCACAAGACATTCCTGATCCAAACAGCACTAAGTCACCAGTGTTCGTGTGCTCTGACGGGGTGGCCTGTGCCAAACACACACTTCACTTATGGGCTGGATTCCGCCTCACCACATCGCAGTTGGTCCCCAAACAGCTAAATGTTTATCTGTTTCAAATTGATAGTGTCAGGGAAAAACATGTAGTGTACGCATCTAAATTCAGTTCCATTTTTGTACATGTGTTACTTTGAGAGCATTCTCCATCATGGGGGTATTGAATTCCCCCTCCCCTTACCATGAACTCCCAGCCAGCAGAGAACACAACACTCCTCCTCTCAGCCTTAACAAGATGTGTTCAACACATCACTGTAACTGTGCCCGTGCCTTAATACATGTAAAAAAAAAAATTTTTTAAAAGCGAAGAAATAAATTGAGTGTTGCCACAAAAACGTCTAGAGTTCCCAACTAGCCCCCTATGGGTACCACGGGCGTTTGTCTTTCTCGATTGTATTATCTTTTTTCTTTAACTTTTTCCCCTGTAATCAAATAAAAATGCAGAGTGAACTTTTGCTCCCCTTCATTTCTTGGATCATGTTCTCCTCTCCATCCCAAAGTCTTCACCTTCTGGTTTCCCAGACATACTGGCATGCCTCCGTGGTGCAGTCCCAACAGAGCCCACAGATGAATCATGTTGCTGCAAGCATGCAAGAGCTCACTTTTATGATAAATAATGTAATACATAAATCAGTGTTTTCCTAAGTAAGAAAGCATGGGGCAGGGAAAGAACTGTAGAGCATTTCAGCTTCAGTTTGAAAACAACACAGAGGTCGTGACCTGAGTGTGTGTGTGTTAATGTGCTGACGAGAACTACAAGGAGGATTCAGATCAGGGCAAGACCACCATGGAGAGAGTAAGAGCAGGATGTTTGTGTATGTGAAAACTGCCAGCAGACAACAAAGTATCAGTACTTGCGTTTGCATAAGTTTAGGAACATCACTTCAACAATTATGTCAGGAAATCACATGATGCAGGGAACTGGGAAGTGTTTTCAGCAGTTGCTTTTAAAGCTTATATTCGCCCCGTCACTGATGTAGCGCTGCTGTATCTTAAGACGACTTGAATTTTGTGCAGTTGTTTCATACAGTCTTCAATTCATTCTTAGTTGATGATTTACTGGAGCTCGCAGCTTCTTTTTAATGAAGTCCACCGAGTCATGTTTACCACAAAAGATTATGTAAATAAATGAAGCTGACAGCCGCCATTGGTCAAAATCATAGAGGCCATACATCATGCATTGAGATTATAGAGAAGAATTTTTGCCAACAAGTACAACTTGGGAGTTCTTTTTCCATGATTAAAGTTCCTCCAATATCACAAACGTTATCTACATAATGATTTCTTTTGCCAAGTTAGTACATTTTCACGTGGCTGCAGGCTTTCAGCCACATCTGCATGACTTCAAAGAGCTGCCAGTGTAATGGACTTGAAACTTGACTAAAGTAAAATCTATTACTGATCTGTCAGTTGTTGTGGCAACAGCTCAAGATATTTGTTTAATCATTAAATACTCTACACACTGATGTTTGTTCAGTGGTAGTCACTCAAATATTTTTAACCCGTTTCAAAGAAAGCTGAGAGTTGCTTAACTAAACAGCGAGGAGCTTCGTGAGTGCTTATTCACTACCGCCATCTAGTGCGCGACACATGCACAGCAGCATGAGATGGTTCAATGTGAACAATAAAGTCAGAGAAAAGACGCTTTGGCTGTATGTGGTTTTAATTAATAGATAATACGCTTTTTAAGAAAATATCACGTAACGGTTCTGTGTCTTTCTTGCGTCATCACGTTGTCCCTCCACTACTCCATGTCCAAGTCGTCCATCTCCACTGTGGCTTCTCTCTTGACCCAGGGTTGAGGCAGAGGCACATAGGGGTCGTACGTCCAGCGAGGATAAACTCTCTTGTACAAATTCATCAGGACAGTGTCTTGGGAGCGCAGCTGGTTATCAAATACGCATTTCATGTGGCCGTGTGTTCCTGAAATTGACAAATAAATAAAAGGCGCCGGTCAGAATTCAGAAGCGGCGACAGAATCCTCGAAGAAGCAGAGTTTGGTTTCTCACCTAAAGCCTCTTTGATGTGGCCTCTTCGACCCCACTTTGTCCGCAGCTCCACTGGCTTGAACCACATGATATCATCTGTCAGAAAAAAAAAACACAAGCAACAACAAAGCACAAATTAAAAGCCAAGTCAAACACTACGCAACACACAGCTGTTGTAGTAACAAGTGTATGAAACCATCCTTTCACCTCTGTTAAAGAACATGTAACGAACAACCGCAGAGCGACGGTTGATTTTGAATGGATGTCCGCTCAGTACAATCCTCTTCAACACAACACGCTGAGGGTCACAACTGAGCAGGCTGCCTGTGGCCACCAGGTCCTGGACGCCTAGGAAGGCACAGACAAGAACACGAGTTCAAATACCAGTGCAGATTTAGTCTGAGTGGATAATTAGATAAAACAGACAGAGCAAAAGTGTAACATCAAAGCAGAAAGGCCATTAATGAAATGTATTTATTTTCCAGGTATAAAAAGGGGCTTTTCATCTCACCATCATTCCTTTGTTTAAAGAGCAGGACTCCTGCAGGGCAGAAGGTGATGGGAGCGTACACTGACACCACAGTGGGGGCATCTGGCCTGAGGAAGCGCTCCATCTTATGCTTGTCAGCTAAAGGAGAGCAGAGCCGAGTTCAACACTGAATAATTCATCTGCTACTATACATGCACTAGTCTATATCCAGCAGCTAAATCTGTTACACAGTGCTTGCTTCTATTGTTGAACAGTAGTGCAATCTAATAGCATTAATTGATTCTGCAGCTAGCCACAAGCACCAAAAAAAATTTAAATAAAAATAAAAAATAAAAATAAAAATAAAACACACTGCCATCTGAGTGACTGTATGCTGCCACCACTAGATTCCTTGAATCCTGGATGGTCATTTTGAACAGGGCAATGTGGATTTGATGATTGAAATTGGTCAGTGGTGCAAATTTCTGTGTTTATCAAAAATTAATTTTATTCAAGGCACTGTGCAAGTGTGAGCAAATCCACTTCACACCATCAGTTCCACTTAAATAAGATTTACACGTTCCCCCGCTGTTTCTACCTGAGGTGTGCTGAGAGAAGATGGGAGATGCTCTGAACCTCCGAAAGCCACAGTGGAACA
This sequence comes from Helostoma temminkii, assembly GCA_900302695.1. Lineage (NCBI taxonomy): Eukaryota > Metazoa > Chordata > Actinopteri > Anabantiformes > Helostomatidae > Helostoma > Helostoma temminkii. Next base: position 380,744 of record OMLM01020397.1, on the reverse strand, counting down.
CCAGCTCCTCTTTAGACTTGATCGGCTCCGTGCTGCTGGGATGTCTCCTCACTAAGACGTGCATCACTGACATCTGTGCACAGAGGAAATGCCAACAAAGTCAATAATGGACAGCTATAAATTCAGAAACTGCTTTCACATGTCCAAACCATTTATCGTACCTTCTGTTCGTGTGGTAGAAGGGACACCAACACCAGTGGTCGTCCCGACTGGACGCTCTCCATCACAGAAAAAGGTACATCAATGATGTGCAGTGTTACATACCAGCCCACCTGAAACAGGAGGAGCAGCAGAGTCAGCAACGCCACAGATCTTAACTGGTCGCAAAAGTGCATTTACAAACAGTGTCCGTGTTTGTTACCATGGCTCCCTCCTCTTCAGCTGCAGCCTCAGCCAGTGTGCGGCGGCGTGTGCGTTCATAGCTCTGGAACTGGAAGATGCGCGAGTAGTTGAGAGGCAAATTCTCCATTGGGTCCCAAGGTGAGGAGCGGAAACTTTTCAGGCCCCTGTAGCGCTGGAACCTGGGAGAACAGCAACACACTTAAAAATGAAAACGACCACTATCTGAGGATCAGAACTGGGCTCATGAAGCAGTTTCAGCGTAGTAGCCAAACTCCATTACTGCAGAGTAGTGGAACTGACCTGATTCTAGCTGCTGTGTCGAGGGGTGTGTCCACCTCATCTGGAAACATTTCATTGGCGCGGGCCTCACGGTACCGTTTTAGGCCTTCTTCTTCTGCAGCCTCATCTATGTGCTCATCATAGCGCTGATCTGCACCAGCTCGCTCTGTGGAGCACACCTCTTCCTCCTCCTCCTCCTCCTCTTCTGAGGCATAGTGTGAACCAGGGTCCTGAGCAGAGACGATACTGTATTATTTATGAACTACTAATAAGCTGAGACCACTTGAGAAGTCGATGCAGATTTCCAGTAAATTTACCTATGACCATCCCCCTCATGACAACAAGAGAATAGAGTAGATACAGTAGATCCTGATTTGATCACTATAGCTGAAGTTTCAGAGATTCCAATCTTACATATGTGTGTGTATGTGTATGTGTGGGGAAAAAAATGAATTATCAATTGATTTCAAGGGGATATAGATGAGAAGCAGGTGAGTCTGGCCTTAAAGAAGAGCAAAAAAGTGTCTTCACTATCAAAGTCTGATCTTCACAACACTGCAGAAGTGTGTCACAGCTCAACAAAGGACAATTCTGTAGAACTTGGAAAGGAGTTGTTAATTCTTTTCAGACAGGCAAGGGTTACAAAACAGTTTCTGGTACACACACTGTTCATGAGTTCACCATCAGGAGAACATTGAACAGCAACTGTGTGTATAGCAGAGTTACAAGGAGGAAGACACTGCCCCACAAAAAGAACATTTCTGCACATCTACACTTTGCTCAAGCTCATATGGATAAGCCAAAGCCTACTGGAATAATATTCAGAGGACAGATGAGACAGTAATACCTTTTGGCTTGAATGAGAAGCATGTTTGATGACAACTAAACACTATATTACAGCATAACAACCGTATACCATATGTGAACATGTTGGTGACAGTGTGATGATTTAGGTCTGCTTTGGTGTCTGAACCAGAGCGACTTATTATCATGGATGGAGATATGAATCCTGAGCTGTACAAGCAAATTCTACAGGAAAGTATCCATCCGGGAGTCGAAACTCAAACAGAAAGTGAATCATGTTACACCAGTTACTGCAGGCATGGCTTTACATACTTTTGCCACACTTAAATATTAAAGATTGGATTATTTAAATACAGGGTGATACCTTCCCTGTATAAATTATGAGTTATTGACCAATTTCACTGTTCAGTCCTCTTGCACATACAATACTAAATCCATCTACATGTGGATGAACAGGTGTCTCTGCTATTCTTATGCTGGTCTGTGCAAGTAAAACTGTTGCCCTCGCTTATTATAATAATATGTATGTAATTAATATTACACATTTCTCCTCTCCATTTTCTAAACTGCACTCTTGAGTCTCAAACAATGACCAGATGCACATGTTGGATACACAAGAAAAAAGTGCAGTCAAAGAGACTCCAAGTATAGAAACTATAATTGTATGATAACTGAAAATAAACAAGACTATCTCAGTCACAACAACAACATGTTGCGAGGAGACTTGCAGGCTGTATAATAATACAATAGCAATAGTAACGTGTAAATGTCATAAGGAGTTGCCTGAATTCAAAATAGGGGAATCCCTGGTTTGCATGTATTTAAATTTAGTGCAGTTCCCAGTGTGGGTACCAACAACTGGCTTCAGACATCTGCTTTTACAGTATCTAGAAATTCAACTTCCATGAGCAATAAACTGAATTTGTATAAGGAAATAAATCATCAAAGAAGACATGCTACCTCGAAGGGCAAATTACAGGAGGAGCCAGACATATGAGGGGAAAAGACACAGCATGGGGCTGATTCACAACCTTTCCAACTTCCCTGCTGCAATAATAATAATAATAATCATTATCATTTGAAGTGCCCTTTTCCCCATTGTTACCCTCTCCCAAAAATGTATTCCTGTGCGTTAACCTTGACATCAAACACCTGCTAGTAACAATCACAAATCGTAGTGAACACGTTGCACAAGGAGAGTTTCCCCAACTTCTTTTCAAGCAGAGCTGGAAATAAATAAATGGTCGACCCTTCCCTTCAACCAGACAGGAAATTCTGTTCACAGCACAGGAAGACAGGAGGATTCTCTCAGGACTCGTGCTCCAAACACTATTGTTGTGGTGAGCAGCCTGGCATTACAAGGCAGAGACAGACACTGAGAAAACAAACAGTGCCTCTCGGCAGCGAGGTGCACTGACCGTGGGTCACGTATGCACCGCTTCAGCCCCGGAACCACTGACACTCAGACTTCTTAGCTTCTCCGCACATTCCTGCCCTCAACATCCTCCTCGGGAATCACACTGACTGTAACCACTCTGTTGCTATGACAACAACAAACAGCTGAACAAACTAACCCTGACCCCTGCGTCCAGGTGGAACTTCTGCTCAAACTATTAACAGATGAATCCATTTTAAAAAACAAATCAAAAAACAAAGTTCAATAGTTGAGCAATTATCATCATTACACGCTTTGAAAATCTAGGTATACTGGATATTTGCCTCTATACATCCAGCACACAGCGCTATGCCACCGCTGTTTGATGGCCGCCGCAGCAGATTAGAGATCAAGATGGCGGACATGGCATTCCTGGCTCTCTTTAAGGAAGACTTCAAATTCCTGGAAATGCTACACATGCGTACCTGAGAGTTATTCTCCTCGTCCTCTCCATCCATGGTCTCATCCAACATATCCTCGTCATCGCCATCGTCGTCATCATCACCACTTTCTTCATCTGTCTCTCCATTCTCCTCCTCGTCATCGTCCACAATCCATGTCGCCTGGTAGTCTGATGTTCCTTTAGGGACCTTCATGACACGCTTGTTCTTCCTGGCCTCTGAACAACGCAGAGAAACATCAAAGAAACATTTAATACTGCTGTTTTACTGGGACACATTTCTTTCTATATAGTAATGAACAGGTGGTGTAATAGTACTATATTGTTTTACTTAAGTAGAACTACTGCTGTTATGGTGAAACTGTATTCAAGTATAAGTAAAAGTAGTTATTTAAAAGTAAAAAGTAACTAAATTTACTTTAAGTAAATGTTTCTTCACTGATTTTTGGTTTATTAAAAAGGTAGAGAACATAATTTCCTTGCACATTCATGGAGGCTTTATTTTTTGTTTTATTAAATTTTTACTAATTAGTAGTAGTAGTAAAATACTCAATCAGGGTGTTGGTCAAAATGTGGCAAATGTCAGCATCACCTGGCAAATGAGTTTGATTTAGATACTATTACCAGTTGCTTCAAAATTTACGTCTCTCACAGTAACAGTGCTAATCTATTCACACTGAACAGTATCTTATGTACTTAGTATGAACAGTCTTCTGCACCTTCAGCTTCCAGCAGCTCTGTTTCTGTTGGCCACGTCTGCTCTCCATCCATGGGATCCACCTCAGCTTCTGTCTGCAGACTCTCCCTGCAAGCTGGTTCTGCTTTCATGAGCACCCGGACCGGAGCCTTATCGTCACCACCGTCCTGTGTGAAAGACAGATGGGAAATGCTAGGATTTGATTAACCGTACGATAAACCCAAAAGCAAATGCTAAAAGTCTCCAAGGTCTAGTCAATGACCATACTGGGGTGTAGCGATGTTCCAGTCCACTTACTGCTACAAATGTCTGTGATATTACTGACATTGTCACACAGTGGTATGTTTCACATGCTTCAACATCTTCTCTATCTTTTTATCAGTCATTTCATACAGTTATCCATGTAAGGCATCCATTTATTTCTAAGAAGAAGAAGCCTTTGTTAATTATCAATAAAATATAAACAATACTTTGGGTCCAGATTCACCCACCAGCATGTCAATATCTCCTCCTTTTCCAGGCTTTGCTGGTTTGGGTGTTGTTAAGTTGAGGGGAAGCGGGTCTGATGGAGCATCAATCTGACTAAGCTGAAAGTCTCCATGTCCACTGATGTGCACCAGTCTGTCAGCCCGTAGAGCATGGCCACGCACATACCCAGAGACACAGAGAGTGCCTAGGCCGGTGGGTCCACCTGTCCCCTCGGCTGGGCTGTTAGGTGTGAAAGTGACGTGCTGGGCCAAAAGATGAGACCGTCTGGAGCGGTACCCAAGTTTTCTCTGTCTCTGTGTGCCCAGGTGTCTGAGAAGCAGAGTGGCATCCTGCTCTGTATCCAGAGGAAAAAGTCGAGCATCGGGAAAACGGATTTCTGTGATCTTTGACAGAGCTCTCCTGGACTCAACCCTCTTCTTCACAGGAAGATCAGATATACCCTGACACACCAAAGCTACATGGGGTGAATTTGAAAGAGACACAGTGAAATTTAGTATCTATTCTACTGCAACAGCCCAGTGTCAATAGATCGATCAAAAAGCTTGACCAGTGTGATTTATACCCACCATGACTGGGAAGACCTTGGGCAAAGAGGCAGGAGAGACAGTACTCTCCATAGCTGTCCCAGCCTTCAGTAGAGTCCAGTATAAATAGGAGGCTATCTGCAATCTTTGCCACATCCAGCAGGGAGTGCATGTCAGCTATACGAAGAGAAGGTGAGACAAGCTTCAGAGTGAGAAAGCACAAATCAGAAAGCCAAAATGGTACAAACAAAAGCACGCAACACACTAAAAATCTTTATCTCACAGTCTCTGCAACTGCCTTATTTAGACTTTCTGGATATTATGATATGAAGACATCTCATATCATTAGTGTAAAACTGCCTGCAAGTGCTGCTGCTGAGAAGATTTAAGGTTATCTGTGGAGGAGGATGGGAATTTTTGCATTTTTATTATCTTATTCTTGTTTAATTTCATGGTAGCTCTTATTTTGTTTTCACTTTGCCTACACTCAGGGAAACATCTGAACTGTCATCTTCAGGTCTCTCCATAGAGGTTCTGTGGGGGACACTCAGGTGCAGTAAAGCACTTGACTGAAATTTGCTAAAGCACTGAGCTTCATTGCTTGAGAAAACTGAAGCTGACTGGTGTATATACAGGTGTGTTTTTCTAAACTATGTCTTACAAACGTTTAATTTCTTATCAGTTGTGGAGTTGAAGTAACAACTGTTTCATGTTCACCTGTGTTTTGGCTTAGAAAGGTGAACCTTTGTTTAAAACGAGGCAGTATCAGCCCAAAGCTGTCGCTGACGCCGCTGATGCATCGCTCCTGATGTACAACACCCCCAGCTCCCTCTCTACGGAGCAGTTTGGTAACAGCGCCAGCATCGGCTGCAGCATGGAGTGGCACTACAGCAACCAAATGAGGAGGACCGTCCCTGGTTCCCAGCCGTCGCTTCTCTGTCAGGACCTAAAATGACAAAAGGCGTGGAAGCTCTGCAGCACCAACCAGGAAATTAAGTAAAAATAGTGCTCATTTGAAATGCAAACTTACCATGTCTTTCTTATTCCTGCGCAGCTGGTTGGCTTTGTGCCTTCTGTCCATCTTCCTTTGCTCCTTCCTCTGTTTTTTAGTCAGGGCCATCACAGACACTCTCCCTGTGACACAGTTCAACAGGACTTATGACAGCAGTGTCTTGTGCCAGATATCATGCACATGTTCAAAAACTGATTCGGAGGCTAAAATATTATGGAAAAAAAATACAACTCGCAAATAAGTGCCTTATTTAATGGCGATTTAAAATTGCACATCTGCAAATAACGTTCCTTGGCACATCATTCATCTTTAAGACTGTTATATATAGCACAATTTGTGTGCCACATTTAGCTTATTAGTCTTTCATCAGATAGGCTTGCAGAACAAATCACAACCTTGCTGATAAGAAAATACCCTCTGGTACAACAGATGTCACAAACTGTGTGTCAACAGCAATCTAGACAACTGAACTTTAATATTATCTCTGCTGCTTTGAATCATGTTGTGTTGACCACAAGTCAAAACATCTGTAGGGTTCAGTCCAATTCTTAACAACATTGTGAATCTTATTTCATTTCTTTTTCTTAGATATTAAGTTATAAAACATGTGAAAAGAGCCTATCAGGTCAGTGGATGGTAAGATTGTTTTATAATTTTGCTTATAAATCTCTTCCTACAAGGTTTCAATTTGTTTATGTACATTTGGTCTGACAGCATCCTCTGCGCATTAGATCCTACAGTCACACGGCACACGAGATTTCTTAGTGACAATTGTGAGAAA
>OMLM01020397.1:334266-365441 GCA_900302695.1 Helostoma temminkii | reverse complement strand
GTTTCTATTTTAGGGTTTGATGTACTGACGATACTTTGTGTTTTGGTGACAAAAAGGTGTTGTAGCCAACCAGACTTATCCTTTAAGTTTACCTCACCATTGTGTTAAAAAAGAAAATAATAAGTGCTGCTGTGGTAACTTGAAAAACTGAGGAATTAATAAAATTAGCAAAAGCTTGTCTGCGTATTATTAACCACTGATGTAAAGTACAGTATAATGTGTGTGCCTCTGAAGAACTGTATGTACAGCACAGACTTGAAGGCTGGGGCTTTGTAGTCTTGACATTCCTTGGCTTGTTCATGTTGATAAATCATTTTGTTTTATGCCAGTGTTTGCCAATTGGAGGCATCGTTCTGTGAACAAATAACATTTCATCCTTTTGAACATTTCTGAATATAATTCTAAAATTCATTGTGTACCAGCCTCACAATAACAGTCACTGAGCAACCAAAGCTTCTAGTAAATCATCGTGATTTTCATGATGGTTGGAGCAATAATTGTCAAATCTACTAATACAAATTTTTTTTAAGTTTTACAGACAAGAAATACAGAAAAAACTTGTCATAGGACCAAAAGATTTTACTTCCACAGTAGCATGTTAAGCTGACAGTCACACCAATATGTAATGTGTTAATTCAGGCACGGGATGTGCGGACAAATGAAGTGGTGGCAATCAAGAAGATGTCCTATAGTGGAAAACAGTCTAGTGAGGTATGACAGCTTCCACTAGCTAATATCACATTAACAGGCAATTTATGAATATTGTTTTGCTTGTTGTTATAGTCCTTTGTTTTTCACAGAAATGGCAAGACATAATTAAGGAGGTGAAATTCCTGCAGAGAATACAACATCCAAACAGCATAGAGTACAAAGGATGTTACCTCCGTGAGCACACTGCCTGGGTAAGGATCTCCATGACTACGTCAGTTTTAATGATGATGCAGTATAATTAAAACGTTACTAACAACAAATCATTCTTTATTTTATTGCAGCTTGTTATGGAGTATTGTCTAGGCTCTGCTTCAGATTTGTTAGAAGGTAAGCTGAAACGTTTGAACTGATAATCACTGCATCAGTCTGCATGACCACTAGCAAGGGAATCAGACCAGTCTCCTGTTTCAAATTGCTCCTTGTCGCTTTTTCTTGATTTACATTGTTGTTGGTGAATGTGTCTCTTCCAGTTCACAAGAAACCTCTGCAAGAAGTTGAAATAGCCGCAATTACCCATGGTGCTCTTCAAGGGTTGGCTTATCTTCACTCCCACAACATGATTCACCGGTGGGTGTTTCAAGTGTTCAGGAGCATGCCGAGCACCAAGTGTTTATGCCCTCAGGCTTTTTTCTGTGTGGAGCTGCACTCACTTCCTCTTATGTTTTTGACAGAGATATAAAGGCAGGGAACGTCTTACTTACGGAGCCGGGGCAGGTAAAACTAGCAGATTTTGGGTCTGCCTCCATTGCCTGTCCTGCCAACTCTTTTGTTGGGACTCCATATTGGTATGTTATAAAGCATATAATAAAAATATTACAGGTTCCCCTGAGAGCACTTTTGAAGGTTCTTATTATATTGTCATTTTCAAATGTTTATTGTGCTGTGTTAATTTTCTCAGGATGGCCCCAGAAGTAATTTTAGCTATGGATGAGGGTCAGTACGACGGAAAGGTGGACATTTGGTCTTTGGGAATAACATGCATTGAATTAGGTATGACCACTTTTTTATATGGCTGTATTGCTTTACATATATTTTGTATGCATTTACAAGCATCCTGTAGGCAGAATTAATATTCTTATATATTGTGTCAGTAACTAAATGTGCTGTTTGTTCCTCATACTCGTGCAACTTGCTATTTGGTTTGTAGCTGAGAGGAAGCCTCCACTGTTCAACATGAATGCAATGAGTGCCTTATACCACATAGCACAGAATGAGAGCCCCACATTACAGTCTAGTAAATGGTGAGTTTAAAATTAAGTTAAAATAAAAATTACAAAAAAAATGTAAATAACAGCTGGTGTATTGTTTCTTAAAAAATGAGCCAGCAAATTCACCTCTATTTTTTTCTCAAATGTAGGACGGATTATTTCAGAAACTTTGTAGATTCTTGCCTTCAGAAACTTCCCCAGGATAGGCCCAACTCTGAGGAACTCTTAAAGGTAAGAATTAAGAAAGAGTTGCTCTGGTTTATGGTTAATTGTTGTAGGTACATTGTAACACATGAGGGTTTTCTATGTTTTTCCCAGCATGCATTTGTACAGCGCGAGCGACCAGAATCAGTTCTAATAGACCTGATAAATAGGACTAAAGATGCAGTGCGGGAGCTGGACAACCTGCAGTATCGTAAAATGAAGAAGATCTTGTTTCAAGAAGCCCACAATGGCCCCACAAACGAGGCACCAGATGAAGAGGAGGTCTGTCACATGAGCGTTTTAACTTCTCTTAACTTCCCACTTTATCTCTTTCAGTTTCTGTCACGTCTAGTAGGGACGTTGTATTTTATGATATTGTATAAACCTGTTCTATTGGATAGCACTGTAGTAAACTTGTTACTGTCTACCATGTGTTACTTTAGGATCCAGAGCACAGTGTGGGTAGGACAGGTACAGTCAACAGCGTGGGGAGCAACCAGTCCATCCCCAGTATGTCAATCAGTGCGAGTTCCCAGAGCAGCTCTGTCAACAGTCTAACAGATGCTGGTGATGACAAGAGTGAGGTGGAAATGGAGGGAGACCACACTGTCATGTCCAACAGCTCTGTCATACACCTTAAACCAGTAAGTTTAGGTTCCAAGCCAAGTGTTTTATGCAGTTCACTGTTTGGAATATGTCCTAACAATTATGTTGTTAATGTGTTCCTTTCAGGAGGAACAGACGTACAATCAAGACTCAGAATCTCATACCAGGCCAACTGAGCCACAGTCACCACCTGCACACACTCCACGGCCAAAGCGAAACCGTGAACACTTTGCCACTATACGCACAGCCTCTGTGGTAATAACAGTTATTATATACACAAATCATACACATATTTTACACAAGATGGATAAAATAACTGCTTAGTTGCTTCTATAAATAATGGAAAAAAGTATAAATATAATGAAAAGCTGTCTTTTTTTCATATTTCAACATTTTGTTCCCTCAAAAATTTCCTCAAAAGGTTCTTTCCACGCAACTGTAATATAAGAGAATTTTTGTTTTCTGCTCTTCAGCTCACTCGCCAGATTAAGGAGCATGAGCAGGATTCTGAGTTAAGGGAGCAGATACTGGGCTACAAGCGCATGAGGCGGCAGCACCAGAAACAGTTAATGGCTCTGGAAAACAAGCTGAAGGCTGAGATGGATGAACACAGACTCCGTCTGGACAAGGAGCTGGAGAACCAAAGGAATAGTTTTGCCCAGGAGATGGAGAAGCTGATCAAGAAACACCAGGCAGCCATGGAGAAAGATGTATGTTTTCAAATAATTCATCATTTACTGTGTATTGGCTTTGTTTGGCATAGATTGAGGTTAGAATTGTTTGCTTTTCTCCATCAGGCAAAAACATTTAGCAGTGATGAAAAGAAATTCCAACAGCATATTCAGAATCAGCAGAAGAAGGAGCTCAACAGCTTCCTAGAATCCCAAAAACGGGAATACAAACTTCGCAAGGAACAACTGAAAGAGGTGGGAAGATGTATTTGCATACTTGATCTAGCATGAATTATCAAATGGATATTAATCACTACTGTGAAGCCAGTACAACTAATTACCTGCAATCCTTCTTGCATGTAGGAACTGAATGAAAACCAGTCAACACCCAAGAAAGAAAAGCAGGAATGGCTGTCCAAGCAGAAGGAGAACTTCCAACACTTCCAAGCAGAAGAGGAGGCCAATTTACAGCGTAGACAGAGGCAGTATCTGGAACTGGAGTGCCGCAGGTTCAAGCGGAGAATTTTGATTGCTCGCCACAATATTGAACAGGACCTAGTTCGAGAGGTCAGTACTCTCTTCTTGATTGTAACACTGAGTTCCAATATGCAAGATATTGAAGAATTATTTAGCAAAGACTCATCCTTTTAGCTTTTGTTTATTTATGACAATCTTATGTCTTTGTTTTTATTTTAGGAGTTAAATAAGCGGCAGACACAGAAAGACTTGGAACATGCCATGCTTCTACGTCACCATGAGTCCATGCAGGAGCTGGAGTACCGCCAGCTCAGCACCATCCAAAAGACGAGGGCTGAGCTGATCCGCCTGCAGCACCAGACCGAGCTAACCAATCAGCAGGAGTACAACAAGAGGAGGGAGAGGGAGCTTCGGCGTAAACACGTTCTGGAGGTTCGCCAGCAACCCAAGAGCCTCAAGGTTAGAATACGCTTGTGATTTTTTCACAGCTAAATCATCTGAGTGTGGCCTTTATTTACAAGTTTCCAGTGGCAACGTAACTTTACGTCTGCTAACAGTCACGAGCAAACATTTAAAATGACTTGGCCGCATCGGTATGACTGTCTGAGTTATGACACCATAGTCATTGTTAGCAAATCTTAGTGTAGAAATCAGCTGGCAGCTTTTGGTTGCTGTTTATGGGTAAAATGTCAAACAACTGCTGCTGCTAACATTAATTCAATGATTTGTGTCTAAATTATTTTTTAATTGTTTGGAGGTATCACTCTGTCATACCTCTGTACAACCAGTGGTTCTATAGTAAAACAGAGTGGAACCATCAGCAGATTTTACATCATACATTATTACAAAATAATATAATTTATTATTTTAATTGATATAATGAACAATAGTGAAACGGAACTGTCTTCTTAATCTACAAATTTTTGCTTAAGTTCATAAGTTGAACATAACAGAAAGACTCAGATTAAATACTTAAATAGTTCAGGTTGGATGAATATCCATATTCCCTAATTTTGTACGAACACATTTATGGACACCAGTACCATGAAAAATATTATATATTGTGAATAGTAGTAAGTATCATATTAATAAAAGATGTAGTGAAGTAATACTGTAAGACTGCAGTAGAGTAATGAGCGTATAGCTTCTATCTTCTCTTTGGTTAGAATACAACCTGACCTATCTCAGATCCACTTACTTGGTCTGAGACTGAAAATATTATGATCACACACTACAAATGTGGATACCAGTGGTCAGTTTTTGTGTTATTTAATATTTGCTTTTCATCCATAATAGTCCAAAGAGCTACAGATCAAGAAGCAGTTCCAGGACACATGTAAGATTCAGACTAGGCAATACAAAGCACTGAGAAACCATCTGCTGGAGACCACACCAAAGTCGGATCACAAGGCTGTCCTTAAACGGCTGAAGCAGGAGCAGCACCGCAAACTCGCCATCTTAGCAGAGCAGTACGACCACTCCATCAATGAGATGCTTTCAACACAAGCAGTGAGTCTAACGCTGAAATTGCAAGATGCAGGACCATAATATTACATTTTCCATGTCTGTATGATGTGTCCAAATCGGTAAGTATTACATATGGGTCCTGATCCTTTGTGTCTATGTCATTAGCTTCGTCTGGATGAGACTCAGGAGGCTCAGTGCCAAGCGCTACGAATGCAGCTACAGCAGGAGCTGGAGCTTCTCAACGCCTACCAGAGCAAGATCAAGATGCAGACAGAGGCCCAACATGACCGTGAGAAGCAGGACCTGGAGCAGAGAGTGTCACTTCGAAGGGCCCTGCTGGAACAGAAGGTTGTTTTCTATTGATTATTCTCATGCAGAGTTTTTATTAGGCTTACTGCATGAGATGTAAACTTAAAGAAGCTTAGCACACTCATGCAGGTTTTCAGTTACAGCCAATGAGACATGATTTGGTCCACACTTTAAGGTAAATGTTAAACAAGCTTTGATTTCTATTCTATTTAGTATACACTGTCAGTGGATAGAGTAGGACACAGTGCAGCTTAAGCCCTTTGAAGCATGTATGATATAAACATTGTTATTTACTAATTATTTCACATGTATTTGTTTAGATCGAAGAGGAGATGATGTCCTTGCAGAAAGAACGTTTAGAACGAATTCGAAGCCTGCTGGAACGTCAAGCCAGAGAAGTTGAGGCTTTTGATTCAGAGAGTATGAGGCTGGGCTTCAGCAACATGGTGCTAGCAAACATCTCCCCAGAGGGCCTCAGCAATAGCTTTCCTGGGGCTCCAGGAAACTGGAGTCACCGTCAGCAGCAATACCCTTCTGGGAGCTCCCAAGGGTTACACCGGGGCAGTGGTAGTTCAGGCACAGGGTCAGGCCACCAAGGCAGTCAACACCACTATCACTCCAGTCCAGGAGGGGTGCCTTTGCATCAGAGCTGGGGCCAAGGTATGCAGGGAGGTGGGGGTCCACCACCATGGGGCCACCCATCAGCAGCAGCCCTGGTCTCTCGCAACAGTGGAGGTGTACAGAATAGTCCCCAAGCAATGGGGAGGACACCCTCAGGAGGCCGCAGTGAGCAGGTTATGAGCAGGAGTGCCAGTGTCACCTCTCAAATATCTAATGGGTCACACCTCTCCTACACATAGATCCTTTGTCAGCCATGGAGCCGGAGTTTGAGCGCGGAAATGCATAATCCAGCAAACAAAGCAGGACAGAGTATTGGCTGAGCTCTGCTCCTCTGTCTCTCTGCAACACTTCCCCTCAATTTCTCTTGTGTACACATGTGGATGTGTGATGAAATAAATATTGCTCAGGTCAAAGGGGCTGAAAGAAGAGCAGCCCGTCCTCACGGCAGTTTATGGGCACACATACAAATCCTTAAATTTATGTAACACTAGCAAATTCAGTGTCAACACATCATACTCCCATTGTTCTTATTTACAGCTCTCTCCTATGGAATTTTTAGAATATATGTTTTGTGCTACTCACAGCCATTGCTTTCATTTTGCACATGAAACACTGTTGAAAGTTCTTTGACATGTGTTAATTATGTCCTTGAGAAAGGTGGAATCGAACAATCATAGTAAACTGATTTTGTTTTTGTTTCCTCCTTCACTACACCAAGTCATATTCAATTAAACACTGACTAATTGTGATGGTGGTTAAGATGCAGCAGACTCAAGTAAGTTTTTTATTTTTTATTTTTTTTATTTTTCTTCCTATGCTGTTGTGATACCAGCCTGCTGTAATGGTCATTGTGATAAACTACGCCTCGTTTTATTTATTAGTTTTTATTCACCTGATTTTTTCTTTTTTTCTTTTTTTCTTTTTTCTCCATCATCAGCCAAAAACTTTACAACATTCAGGGCCAAATTAATTAATCTCATGTGTTTCAGGCTTCTATTACCACACTATGACAGTGCCTTTTAATCTTTGATTATAGAAATCAGTCTCAGATGTTAATAGTTTAATATTTTAAATGCCATCAGCTTCTAATATGTGCCAGAGTTTAGTTCAGTGTATTGAAAAATGGCACCTTTTAGTTCCCAAGAAGTTCCAAATACTTTTCTCAGATTACTATATATACTTGTATGCAGTTATGTTGCTTATTGCTCATAAATGGTCAGAAATAGCAAATTCCTTGTCCATATCAGTGACTATAGTTTTAGGTCTTTAGAGTGGAGATAGTTCAGGGGTGAGCTTGGAAAACCCTGCCTTACAGAGAATGTCATTGTACGCATTCACAGGAGGAAAAAAATATCATTTGCCTTCAAAAACAATTCTAGTATTGATCTGTTGATATTTTTTTTTTATTAGTGCCTTTTAAAACTACTGCCTTTGTCAAAGCACTTTATACAGCTGAATATGTATACAATTAATATTTGATGTCTTTTCACAAAGCACCTGGTGGAGTTGAGGTGTCAAGCCAGCCTGTGCTGTTTTTTTTTTTTCTTTTCTCTAAGAGCAATTTACCAAGTACAGACAGGGCCTAGGCAACAAACAGTATGTGTGTGAAAGCATTTTCCTCCTTTCAGCAGCTTGGTGGTTATCTTCTCTGTGTTTATGCAGATTTTTTAATGAATAGAAGATGAGAAGCTGTTGCGAATGTTTCAAACACGTATTGGCAACAGTTTCCATAACGAAAACTGAATTGATTGTCAACTATTTGCAGTCAGGTAAAGTAATTGTCATGACCATGACAGCAGGCTTGGCACTAAGAAAACTGCAACACTTCAAAATGTTGGGGCCCAGTTAAGTAACACTAGAAAGTTTAAAAGGTGCTAAGTGATAATCCACAATACAAGAACAACGGTGACCGAATCAAGCACATTCTAGCATGATGACTTTCTAGCATCCACAAATCCATGTAAATTGAGTCAATGCACATGCTGTAAAAATGGCTAAATACAAAATAAATGTGGCAAAAAGCACTTAGCTATTCCTTTAATTGCTTTAGTAGTTCTTCTCTTAATATTGGTTTCTGTTCGCTCCCTTCTTTCTGATTTGTTGTTGAGGGAGTATCACTGGAGAAGCCCTTTTAACAGCCTCTCTGTTCAAGGGAGGTTTTTTCGTACAATGTAAAAACATTAAGTTGAAAAGACCTTTAAGGATAATGATCCTGAGATAATACAGAGATATGCTCCCCTGAATCACAAAGCTAGAATTTAAATGTTCATATGTGTATATTTTATTAACAAAGACGTGTAAAAACTAAACTCACATGTTAAGAACATTTCTGAAACTAACTTTATTTAACTGACAGACCACACTGGTAACAGCAAATCCTTCACGCTCAGAGTTAAAGTGGTGTTGTCTGGACATAGCACATTGAAACTTATTTTTGGTTTTGTGTACAGTGAAAAATGCCTCATGGATTCATTTGCTGTCATTGCCTTTAAATGCCACTTATTCAGTCAGCATCTCTTGAGTACCGACACTGCAGAGTTCTTTTTCCCCCTCTGCACACATTTGTCCCCACAGCACTCTGATTTAGGGCCACGTTTGCAGTTGCTGGCTCTTTCTGAATGTCATACTGTGATATATTCCTATCATGTTTGAGGACACAAAAATGCTGGGGTATTTTTCTTAAGAACAGGAGGTGGGATTTCAATTTTCTATGTGTGTGTTTATATATTATATATGTATATCTCCTACCTAAAAGGGTATGCATTATATCAAGTTTCATATGGTTTGCTCCCAAAACCTTTAATTCTTTATGCCAAGTTACTAGTTCCAGCCACTTTAACACAGTAGGTTATGTTTATCATTTCTTTTTTGATTTATTGAGATCTGGTTAAGAAAAGAGGAATGTATCATTGCTATCTTAAGTGAAAAGCCAAGGTCACGAATATTTGGCCAATCAAACCCACATACATGCCAACCTTAAGTTTGTAAGCACACTTTTATGTGGTTTTTTTAGTGTCAATATTGAGTGTAAGGGAGTGTGAATATTTTGTCAATCATTGTCAGTCATGAGACCTCCCCACCAACCTGGATTTCTTTTTTTTTTCTTTTTTTTTTTTCTTTTAAAAAAAGGTTTGATGTCAAATTTTGTCCTACTGACTGAAAGCATTCAGAATACTGAAAGAGAATCTGCAACAGAAAATGGCGATCCTTTCTCTGGTCATACACTGTGCCATACCTAAGTTGGCAAGCCCAGATTCCACTGCATTGTCTCACTTCTGTGTTTTGTTTTGTTTTTGTTTTGTTTTTGTTTTTTTTACACCTAACATCAGTCTGATGCAATGAAATGCATGAAACCTAAAAACAACTTTGTTCTGGTCTGTTACCCAGAGTTAAAAGGCTTGAAAAAATGACACGGTGACAGGCAGATAATGAAAAGAGATTGCATTACTTTGAAGATGTCAGTATTCTTCTTTGGCACATTTCCACTACAACTCGTTACTTGTATTAAATGTATAGATGGTGGAACTTGTTGATGAATGTCAGAGAGATTATGAAGATACTACATAAGAGACTAAAGGCAAAGTACTAAAAGTGGATTTAAATCGTGTAAAAAGAGTCATAAAACAGAATTAAAATAGGATCAAATTTACTATTTTGTTTGTATTATATTTACTATTGTGTTGGCAGAGGGAAACTGAACAGAAATCAGCTGTAATAAAGTAATTTTAGTATAAGTTGCCTTGTGTGTGTTTTATGATTTTTGTCTTTCTTTTGGAACATGTGCAGCAGGAGCTAATAAGACATATACAGCCATGTTAAAGCTCCTTCCATGGTTTGAGGAAAGGCCTGTCAGGGCCGGTGAAGGTCCGAGGACCACAGTTTGGGAGGTTCCAGAAGCGGAAATACCTGCATCGTGATATGTGACCAGCATTGTAAACAAAAGTGAATGTTTAGCTTGTTACTTTCGGAAAGAAATGCAGTCTCGGGAATCGTTGACTTGAGTAAGTAGTTAAGTCGTTTAGAAACACGAATCAATATTTATTTGATTTTACTCACGTTGAATACTTTTTTGGGGCCTCGTAACCAAAGTGGGTAATTAGCAACTGTTAGCTGTAAAACAAAGTTGCTCCTGTCCCTTTACTGTAACTGTGTTTCTTTTTACTTTCGAAATTGGCGACGTATTGATTATGTTTAAATGTAAAAATTTGTTAAAGGCGAAATATAGTCAACATTAGCAAGTTAATGATTAACCTGATTTAAGTAGCTCAGCCGTAGCTAGCTTGTTAACGCTAAGTTAGATAGCTGCCTAGTATAGCGTTAGTTCTGCCAAGCTAGCCATTGCTATCATTTTTTCTGCATCGAAGACATTTGTCAACTGTGGCGCAATGTTGTGGATAATTTACTGTAACGTTACGCCTTGAGTGACGTTATTAGCTAGCTAACATTAACCGTTGGTATTTTAGTAAGTTAGCCGATGTTAGCTTACTAAAATGTGGGGAAACAAAATTCAAGACGCTAAATTTACTTCTAACAATGAAATCAATACGGAAAAACTTAGTCACTGCAGAGGCAACTTGTGTTTTAGTGCGATTTTTGTGTTGCTGAATTGTTCAAACAAGTGAACCAACATGTGAAATGTGTGTAGTTGGTGACTGAGCTAGCGCAAAGTTTTGTAGTTAAGCTAACCTAGCCATATACTACAAACATACAGTATTAGCTTGTTTGGGCTTATTGTTATATCAAACTGTACAATGGTTTAATTATAACAGTATAAAAACTTCACAGTGTGATTTATGTAATGGTAATTATTATCAGGTATAACCTAAACATTATTTTATCACATATTGTACATGTCAACAGTAAACATACCCCTCCCCTTTAAAAGTATTGGCGCAATGGCGTGCCCTGACGTTCAGAGTACACTTAGATATCTAAACAACGCAGAGTACAGCGTCTTTTGTATCAGATCCAGTAGTTCCAGTACTTGTGGATGGGAATTTATTGGACTCACTATATAAAGATGAAATGATGATGAATTGAATATGTACTCTAATAGTGAATAAATGATATTAGACAGTGCATACCTGTTTTTCTTATACACATTTACATTTAAGTGTTAAGTTCCCAAGTCTATAAAACATCTCATGCACAGGTGTGTAGAAAGTGAAGCAAAGGATAGCAGAGACGTTCAGCACACTGACAGCACTAAACTGAGCAGGTGGACTGGTTACAGATCCAGGTATTAACATGATTTGTGATTTCACAATATGGCTAAACATTAAATTGTTAATGTTGTTTATTATAATATGATTGCAGAATGTTTGGCAGTAGACACATTTGTATCATCTTGTCACCAAACCCAAATTCAATGTAGAATAATAATCAACATCAAAAAGTGTGATGAGTGGTGAATATTTATTTATATAGTCACAGCATCATAATCCCACAATGCATCTCTTATTAATGCTGTATGTGTGTTGTTGTTGCAGAGCTCCAGGATGTTGTGTGAGGTCCTGCTGTCATCGCTATGGTTCCTGTTTGTTATCTTCTGGGTCGAGACAATAAGTGTGTGGTTGTTTCTGTCCATGTTCTACCAGGACCGGACATTTTACCACTGGGGCGATGGGTGAGAGATATGTTTCACTTATTAATGCTCATTTCTTAATATTAAAGTGTCCATATTATGCTTAAGTTATTATTCTGGGCTTCCTTTGATACAAGATTATATCATTTTCAAGTTAAAAAAGTGCAAATACATGTTATAATGTGTCTTTATGTAACTGCTCCTATGGCCTTGGCACTGAAACAGCTCGTTTGAGCTCCTCCTCCACCCCACTTTTTCTTATTGACCAGGTTGTGGGAGACTTCTGAGAGGGGAAGACAATACCCAGCTGGAACACAGCCTTTAAACAGCACTGGGTGTTTAAAGGCTGTGTGTTCGTTCAGATGTTGGTGTTTCTCAGGAAAAGGCTAATGCTAATAAGCTCTGCAATGGTTAACATTGTTTCTGTTTCTGTATGTGTAGGAGCCCAAAATGGCTCCTACAATAGCCAGTTAAGAACTCCATACAGCTTGATGTCAAGGTGTATAACATTTAGAAAACCTCTGGAAAATATATATAGTATATTGGCCAGATTGAAAGCTGGGATTTCCATGTTCACCTCAGGCTTTGGTCCTCTGTCTATGTGTAATGTGTGCACCCAACTTCATCATATACATATAAAACTATATGTAACATTAAACCACAAAATGTGTAATATGATCCCTATACCTACAATATAGCATCAGGGTTCGGGAACAAGACGATTAACATTAGAACCTGCTGTTCCTGTCACTCTTTAATATGTGGAAATAGTGTTTGTGTAGCCTTTTAGAAGTCGAGGGAAACAAGGTGAAATGATATGGACTAAAAGTTAAAGCAACGCCTCCATTTTCTTGATAAATCCCAAATTTAGATTTTAGGACTCCTCAATCCTTGTCCTGAACCAGCAGATGGAAAAACACTTGAGACCTAATGGGCAGTGTCCATTATGGAATCGGTGTTGTTCCTACTCCGGTAATGGGTGAGTGAGCGTAATGGTTTAATGGAACTATTCTTTTGTTTTTATAGGGTATTTGCAGATGATCCTGGACAGATGATATACATGTTGAGCAGGTACAAACTTTGCCTTGACCCTGAAGAATTGAGTTTTTAACATTTTACTTTGTAATATGAACATGCAAGGTCTAAGTCCTTGTCTGTCCCCACAGAGCTGATGCCCATGTGCAGACAGAGGTGCAGACCTGAGACGGGAAAAGATGAAGTCCACCGAACGGATAGAGCTGTTGCAGTTACATGGCTAAAGAAAATGCAAAGAAGAGCAGTAACTGTTTCTCCTTTGCACTCAATGTCTTGCACACGGTTGTGTGCGGTACATGTTAATATAGGTAAATATAGGCTCACTTTTAATAAATGGTGATGGAGAAATGCAGCATGAGTCAAGGTACAACTAAGACATAGAGGATTGTCCTCAGTGTTTGATGTGTATCACACCTATTCCTGTAAGAATTTCACTTTAAGATGTGGGAGAAGCTGAATGTAACAAACAAAATGCTTGGTTCACAAAAAATGATTTCAGTTTTTTTTTTTGTTTGTTTTTTTTTATCTCCATTTTGAGACTTTGAGAACTATGCAGCTCCGGTTGTTTCTGTGAGCAGTTGTTTGCAGCGGTTTTGTGTTTAAATTTTCAGATTGCAGTAAATCTGGCGTAAGTAAGACGTGCAAATGTTGGAATGAACGACTGTCTGATGTTTCGTTGTGTGTTTGGTGCCACGACCTTTAACAAAGAGCAAATTTTGACATTTGCAGGTGGTGGAGCCATGTGCTTACAATAAATGATCTAGCAACTGGAACATTGTTTGTGATTTAAGGCTGATTATCAATGATGGAAATACTACTTTGTTCGCTGACGGGAAATTTTGAAGATCTCTCGGTCACATCTGTGGCCTTTATAGTCAGATGGATTTTGCTCAGTTGCCTTATGTCTCACGCGTGTAAGACCACCTGTTATTAGATAACCGAAATCCATAATGAGATCATGTGATTACATAACTTTCTCAGTGGCAACAGTAAAAGTACCATCTGCTGATGAGCGTCACAAGATAGCACGGAAAGCCCTGGAGGTGGTTCCCGTTTTTTTTTTGTTTGTTTTTTTTGTCTGTTTTTAATTAAAAGCAACAAAGAATCTTTGTGTTTGTGTAAAGACAGTAAAATAATAGTTGGGAGAGTTTAGCATGTATTTGGAATTTTGTCTAAATAATTTGCTGGTGATATATAAATCACATTTTTGTATTCCCACTCTGTCTCTATTCTGTTGATTAAAAAGCTTGCTTTTGAACAAAACTAGATTGTTTTTATATCTTTTATTACTAAGACAAATATCAATGTTCCTTTAATTAAGATGCTACATGTGGAATATTTTAAGTGTTTAAATAGATGCTACATAATACACGATTTATGTTTATAAAAATATATACAGAACTATGCAAAAGTTTTAGGCTGTCATTAGATTTGTTGTTTATGACTTTACATATTTATCAAGTTGATCCTTCCATAGTCTGAAGAAGCCTGATCAGAACTGGTCTTTGTGAAGGATAGCAGCCAAGAAACTACTTTATCTTATAGTTCTAATGCAAAGACTGAGAAATAAATATACATAGTATTGCTAAAAATAAAAATAAAAATAATGGCACTGTCTTTTGCAGAGCTCTCTCTATAAAGATATGAATACTTATACTGGTTCCTCATATGCCGGAGCAGTAGAGGTCGCTCACAGCAAAGCGAGGTCCTCGAACGTCAGAGCGTGAATACACCACCGGGTCATTAAACCTGTCGTGCCGCGACAAAATAAATATGCATTGTGATAGAAGTTAGATTTAGTAGTTGTGTGTAGTTTTGGTTCGGTAGAAGGTTTTGGTTGTCGTTTAGTTTGTTTGCGTTGATTGTTTGAGCAAACAAAGAACTCTGCTTTCGTTTGTGAGGAGTTTGTGGTAAACATGGCTCCAACGATTCAGACACAGGCTCAACGAGAAGACGGACACAGGTAATAGTGGATAGTTATTTGTGTACATTTTGGTCACGTATGTTGTCAGTTTAGTGTTAATTCGGCTGTGACGTGATAACGTTTATTAGGTTTCTCACTTAGCAGTTGTGTAGCTACACCGTTAGCTAATATATAGCACTACATAGCAGTGCGTCCTAGCGTGGCTAGCATTGGCTAAACAAACCAGCAAGCTTTAACCATACGTCAATTTACGCTTAACCCAAGAGAGCGCACATCAGTTAAATAAAACTTTGTCTTTTCAGTCAGACTTTGCAACTAACTTAAAATAAGCGTAGTTATTGTAACATCAAACGGCTAAAGGTTGTTCAACTTAGTATAAGCTAGTTAGCAGGTAGTAGGTAGCTAGCTAAAGCTAATTTGAAATGTCAGGCATCTAAAGGTTGTTAGCGTAGCTGAGTGTCACTGGGCAATAAATGATTTCACTAGTCACTAAACTATACCGTGTTATAACACATTACGGTTTTTAGTCAGTAGTTAATATGGATTTTCCATATTCATGAGAGCAACTCACAGTGAGGTAAAAACGTTTTATATTAAGGCTATTGTTGTAAGTAAATCAGTAAACCTATGCTCATGTGGGTGCTTGCACAGTTGCTGTACAATGTGTATTTTGCGAAGCTTTAATAGTAATAATAATAGTAGTCATTTCCTGTCACAAATTAAGTGACTCATTCATGACAATATTTCAATTACTTTACTTTCATTTTAAAATGTATAGCACAAGAATAAGATCATCAGATTTATTTTGATAAAATTACTTTTTTACCATTTTATCCCTTGGTTGCCATTCTAAGAGGAATATAGCAGTGTTACACAAAATAGCTGAAAATAAAGCTTTTTGGTTTTTATCTGGCCTTTCAGGGAAGTGTTTATGACACAGTGACAGTAGATAATAACAAGAATGACAAATGGCTGTTTTCTCTTCCAACAGGCCGTCCTCTCACAGAACAGTCCCAGAGAGGTGAGTGGATTTAACATTTGATCATTTGTTTCTTTTGGGAGCAAAGAACTGATGTGATTACAAAAAACTTTTAAATTTTAGCGCTGTACAGGAACAACAGAGCATTGTTTCGGTGTGGTTTAAGGGGATTAACCTAAACGCTTTTCTAACCACAACTGAAATGATCCTCAACTTTTGTGCCCACAACAGGTCAGGAGTGGTGTGTCGAGTGAAGTACTGCAACACCCTGCCTGACATCCCTTTTGATCCCAAATTCATCACATATCCGTTTGATCAGCACAGGTAAATACCCAGCTTCAGCATCCATCTAGCACTCCCTGACAAACTTGGGCAGAGTCTGACGTTTGTTTGTGTGTTTTAGATTTGTACAGTACAAAGCCACGTCTCTAGAGAAGCAGCACAAGCATGAGCTCCTAACTGAGCCAGACCTCGGGGTCACCATTGATCTCATCAACCCAGACACATACCGCATAGACCCCAACAGTAAGTCTATGGTGGTGATCACACACCACATTTTTTGTTTGTTTGTTGTTGTTTTTTTTTGGTTTTTTGTTAAATGTCCATGTAGACTGAGTCAGTCTTTTAAATTGACAGTACTGTTGGACCCTGCTGATGAAAAGCTGTTGGAAGAGGACATCCAGGCTCCATCAAGTTCAAAGAGGTAAGTCTACTAAATGAATGGATTTATTCTTTTATAAACGTATGTGAAAGGTTTCCGTTAAAGCATCTTTTTCTTACTTATAAGGTCACAGCAACACGCCAAAGTGGTCCCGTGGATGAGAAAGACAGAATACATTTCCACAGAGTTCAACAGATACGGTGTTTCCAATGAGAAAGTGGAAGTCAAGTAAGTTAACTAAATGTGGTCATCCTGAAAGTTTATAGTAGTATAAAGTGTGTATCTAACCGAGGCACGTTTTCTGTTTAGGATCGGAGTATCTGTCAAACAACAGTTCACAGAAGAAGAGATCTACAAGGACAGAGACAGTCAGATTTCCGCTATTGAGAAGACATTTGAAGATGCACAGAAAACAGTGAGTGGGCTTATTACTTGGCAGCTCAAGTCCCTGTTGACTCACTGCTGCTCTGTGCAGCAGATAATTGTTTGTAAAGGTCAGCTGCCTCATGTCAGTTTGTACAAGGATTGGGTAGTATCCACTTTTAGAAATGTACTCTTAACTTTTCCCAAATGGTATCCCAGTATACGGTAATACTGTCCGCAGACAGCCACAGCGCCGCACAACACTGCAGGAGGGATTGATTTTGTGTGAATGAAATTGATGCACAGGCCTCTGCTCTGCCATCCTCTTTCTCTCTCTCTCTGCTCAGTGCAGTGTGTCTGTGTGTAATCCGCAATTGAACAGACATGATACATTTTTAAATGCTTGGTGGGTAACAAAACCATAACAGCTCTGTTTAAAGTATGCATGTTGAAATTTTCTTCTCTCCCTCTCAAGAGGAATAAGAGACACAGAGATGCATCCACACTGCAGATGCAGCCACATTGATGCATCTGATTGTTGTTGTTGTTGTTAAGGGATTTTTTTTGTTTGTTTTTTTTAAATACCCCAGGACACTGTAGTACCTCTCAACCCTAATCTGCACATCAGCCCAAATTACAGTAGTAGTTGTGGTCAATGTGTGTGGTTAGCTGAGTGAAAAATGGTTTATGTTGTTTCTCCACAGATTACACAGCACTACAGTAAACCCAGAGTCACTCCTGTGGAGGTCCTACCCGCCTTCCCTGACTTCAAGGTACTCACCTTGACACTACTTACCAGAAATAACTTTTGTCTGTTGACTTTTTAATTCTGTGGATGATTTCAAATTGCTTAGCACTTAAAAACTCAACAGTAAACAAATTCACACGCAACAGTAAAAATTGCTTGATAATCTAGTGACAGTTCTTACTTTCAGTTGAGATTGAAATCCTGTGCTCTCTCTTTTTCCCCAGATGTGGATTAATCCATGTGCTCAGGTCATCTTTGACTCTGACCCTGCACCTAAAGACATGTCAGCGGCAGCAGGAGTGGACATGATGTCCCAGGCCATGATCAGGTGCCTGCACAATCTCAGTGTAGCGCATGTGTGTTTCAGTGCCATTATTGCTTAAATATTAATTGTCATTTCTCATCTCTTGAATACAGAGGTATGATGGATGAGGAAGGAAATCAGTTTGTGGCCTACTTCTTGCCCAATGAAGATACACTTCGCAAGCGTAAGAGAGATGTGGAGGAGGGGCTGGATTACATGCCTGATGATGTGTAAGTAAAAAAAAAATCACATCAAGAAAACTGTGGATTTTCACTCTGTATTTAAAGATCACCTTCTTGCTTTGCTGTGCTTGTGTTAAGTTGTATATCAGGAAGTAATTCTGTTTTCTCTCGTTCAGGTATGATTACAAGATCGCCAGGGAGTACAACTGGAATGTGAAGAACAAAGCCAGCAAGGGCTACGAAGAGAACTACTTCTTTATCTTCAGGGATGGAGATGGTGTTTACTACAATGAGCTCGAGACGAGGTAAGAAGAGATGTGTTGGTTGTAGTATGTCAACATAAAGATGATACTTTTTACAGGAAAGCTGGTGTGTTTTAGATTCTAGTTCATCTGAATTGATAAAACGCATTTCCTGAAATCTCCTCTCCTCTTTTCCAACACTCTAAACACAAGCTACCTTCAGCTTGTCTTACCAAACCAAACAGTCAACTTAGAAACAAACAACAAAAAATATTGCTGTTGGATGACACAAAGTTAACCGGTGCACTACTCGGCAACCACTGTGCTGTTGGCATAGCAGGAAAAAACATCTTTATTTAGGAGTTTGGTTGGATTTTTGTGTTTTGACAATCTGAAAGACAGAAAAACTAAGAAAATCTGTGAGCTGCAAAGTATTTATTTGTATTTACAGTATGCAGTGTCAGCCACTCATTCTACCTCAGCATCGTGCCTGTGGTATGACACAGGCACGATGATTTATCTGCATCATGGACTATGTTATCCTGAGGAAAAGAATAATTTTTCATTCAGAATGCAGCCTAGAAAAAACATGAAATTTTCCCAGGTATAGCGGTTTCGGTCATTAACTGAAATGCACTCCAGGCTATGTCTGGAGAATCAGGTCCAGACATTGTGCTAACGTTTACACTTGCAGCACACAGGAGACAGTCTGGACAAAAGTGCCTTCTCACTGGGGGAAAGCTCATATCATCCTAAATAACTGACTGGATACATGTGCAGATTTATCGCCTTTATTGTGTTAATGATGACATCAGGTGTTGGTTCTGTGTAGACTCTGTGGCCTGTGTACACTATTCTGCATCAAAATGCACCAGTGTTCAGAATGTAGTAAGAAAGAGAGTATTGTGTATGATTTTGCAAAATTTGTGATTCAATTGATAAATGGATTTTGGCAGCTGACGCTTTCATTCTGAAAATGGGGTTTTAGTGTTTTAGCAATTCAGAACAGTTCGTTTGTAGATGGTGACTTTCATGGGAAGCTTTTTGGTTTGTTGTCTGATGGCCTTTCTTCTGTCCTTGCAGGGTGCGTCTGAGCAAGAGAAGAGCTAAAGCTGGAGCACAGTCGACCACAAACGCTGTGCTGGTGTGTAAGCACAGAGACATGAACGAGAAAGAGCTTGAAGCTCAGGTGAGCATGCCTGTCACTTTCACTTTTGTTTATCACATTTTTTTACTTTCAAGGCTTGGCATGTGTAATGGTGCTTCAGTAAATCTGTTCGGTGCAAATGGTTTGTTTATTGGTATAGCCTGTCAGATATAATTAATTAGTGTTTACCAATCTTATTATTTCTTTCCTTGTGCTTCCTAGGAAGCACGTAAAGCTCAGCTTGAGAACCACGAGCCAGAAGATGAAGAGGAAGACATGGACTTGGATAAAGACTTGCAGGACTCTGGTCAGTTTTCCTTTGTCCTCTGTCACCTTTCTTTTTAGAATTATAATAATGTCACTCTATATTTTAATTATTTACCATGTGCTCTCTGGTATTGTTCTCTGTAGGTGATGAGAAAGATAAGGACAGTGGCAGTGAGGCGGAGAACTCCGGTAGTGAATCTGAGAGAGATGATGACGACCGGGAACAAAGGGGAGAAGATGATGATGAGGAAGAGGACAGAGGCAAGAGGAGGAGGAAAGAGAGTGGTAGCGGAAGCGAGAGCGGCGAGGAGAGGACCAGAGAAATGCGAGATGAGGAAGAAATCTTCGGCAGTGACGATGACAGTGATGACAATGAGCCCAAGAACTCAGCCAGGAGCAGCGGGGAGGAGGGCAGCGGAAGTGAGGACGAAGGAGGGAACAGAGGAGGCAGCAGGAGCCGCAGCGCCTCCCCAGCGCACAGTGACCGCAGCAGTGACCGCTCAGATGCCCAGGCTCAGAGTGGTAGTGGAAGTGAGAGAGGCTCAGACTCGAGCGATGCCAGTGACAGCGAATGAGATCTGTGGTCCAGACAGCACGCCGATGGCCACCTATCTCATTTGTGTTCAGTGTTACCCTGTCACTTACCCTAACATTAGCTCAGCCTGGAGCAATAGTTGCAAATATGATGATATTAAAAGCAAATATAAAATGGAATTTTTGTGATACTTGTTGTGCTTGGACTGAGGATATCTCTTAAATCCAAATTTTATTTGTAGATTGAGATCACACACCCACTAGCTTTTTATATACCTTACCTGGTTTGTCAAATATTCAGTACAGGATCATGTAAAAATGTCATTGTTCTCTCTTCTTTTGACGTGTCACTGTGTTACTGCTTTGAAGCTGATAATAAATTGCAGGTGACATTTTGTAAGAAACTTGTGATCGCAGGTTATTTATTTTTTCCCCCACTTAGTTTCCTTAAATACATTCACCTTGTTACTGTAACAACTTTTTCAATCTGCGTGCAAGTCTCTCTGCTTCATTTGTTTAGTTAATGAATGGTTAAAACGGTAGGGATTTGTTTGCGTCTAGTATGAATGTGGTTTGGAGGCAAAACTGACAAAACACAGCTGTACGCAGCAAATGATTTAATAGCAATACACAACGGTTTCAAATTAAAAATTAAGGCCATATTTCACAAAGAAAAGAGGCATCTGGGAGAAATGTATTCAGCGGAAAAATGCCAGGTGGTTCTTCAGCCACTCTTCTGTCAAGTCATCAGTGTTTCTTGTTTCAAAGACCTCATAGAGTAAAGCAGGGAGAGCAGCATTAAAAGTATGAATGCATAAATATGTTGACATGAGAATAATTTCTAGTTTAGTATTGACTGTCCTTAATTACATAATTTTACATTGTGATACAAGTACCTTTGTGAGCTCTGCGGCTTGGACCAGTCGGTTCTTGCTCCCTGCATACATCATCTGTTGCTCTGGCTTACATCCTGTTAAAATGAATATGACTTTTTTTACAAGGGATTCTAAAATTAGACCAAACCTCAAGTTCAGTTTAAATTCATCATCACTATACATTTTAAAGACAAAATAGTACCTGTTAATGTACATAATCTAATTATGCAATAGACGGATATATGGAGAAAGATGATGACTTACCCACTGGACTGGAGAATATGAAACACAGAGGGTAAGACACTCTGCCATCAGCATGGACGTACTTGTAGCTGTAGACAATGAATGTGCGCTGTTGTCAAGGAAAATAAAATATAATCTCGTACTATATGAACTTAGCTTTTTAAAAGTTTATTTGGTGTAAATTAGAGGAGTTTGCTACAGTGCTGTGCTAAAATATTTGCCCTTTTGATTTTTTTGTATGCATCAGATACTAAACTGTCTAACTATACAGATCTTCATACAGAATCAAACATAAAACAAAAGCACCTCTGGCATTTTTCGAAGATAATTTTTGAAGTAAAAAGTTTATCCAATATCTAATTTACCAATTTGATTCCAGACTTTGACCGTGTCTGCCTCGAAACTTTCATTTTATACCTTTTGAGCCATCCAGAGGTCAACTTACTCTTATGCTAGGGGTCATTGTTTTGTTGCACACAGCTGTGCTTGATCTTCAACTCACACACTCATGACCTTCTTCCAGATTCTCTAGGAGAGAGAGGAACTTTTGTTTCCCTAGTTATGGCAAGCATCCCACAACATTACACTGCCACCTCCATGCTTGACCATAGGTCTGATGTGTTTTTATGTCTTTTATGTCCAAACAGTTTAGCTATTGTGGCAGAATTCAGATTAACCTTGATGTTATTTTGGGTTAGCACTGTTTTTTACCTCGACACATCCCACGGATGATATTTCGAGAGTCTAACAGATAGTTTGTCCATGATAACAGACTTATAACAAGTGATCAATGCAGTTTGTTAGTTTTTTGGATGCATTAACTAAGGGGGTAAATACTTTTCCTACTGGTCTCGTTGGTGGTACATTACCTTTTTGCTTAAAGAAATATTATCATTTAAACTTTGTACTTTGTACTTGCTCAGTTTGCCCTGTGTTATATTTTAGATGTAGTTTGAAGATCTGAAAACATTTAGTATCGGAACGGGAGGGGGCTGAATATTTTTGCAGAGGACTGTAGTTTGTGAAAAGTGAGGATATCTGGGCTGCCGCTCAGGAAGTTCATTTCTCAAGTCGTCCATTGAGATGTCCTGAAAAATAAAGTTGAGCATAAGTGACTTTCAGCTGTGAGTGTAATAATTTAAAGGATCGTTACTTTTTTCTACTTGCCTCATATTCCTCCTCAAGAACAACAAGTTGTTTCTCCATGTCTATTTTCACTAGGGAACAAAAGACGTTTGTTTTTGATCCATGTTGCATTTTATTATCCATTTGTATAGAATCTGAATTCATTGCACGTGACTTTAACATTCACCACTGCACGAGATACTTACTTAGTATGGCAGCATTGTTGGTCTCTTTACGAAATCTAAACTTTTTCAGTTTAGCTTTCAGACTTTCATCCACTTCGCACACAACCAGAGAGCTCGACTGCAAAATGGCATGAAAATATTATTTATACTGTGTCAGACTAAGGTATATCAGAAATGTCTCTTGATGCTCCCATGCTTCAGATAAAGTGGATGGATCTACAGGTCAGAAATAAAAATAAAGTAGGTATGTTTATAGCCGTACTCTGACATATTGAGGGCAGGAAATGTTTTTACTGCAACATGCAAGAATCAGTTTCCTGTGTGTACAAGCACGAGGGATGGTAACGTTTCGTAATGTTCAAACACTTGATAAAAAAGCGTTGTAAATAATATATTATAAACACAGATCAGTTCGAATGACAGCGTCAAATCCTGCATGTTTCACCACAACAGAACAAACTCTTTGAAGCAGCTGCATCAGTTTCACCTACCATTCTCAAAGGCTGCTCCTCTGCCTTCCTGTTTTCAGGGTGACACTGCTTTGTTGAAACAGTCTGCGACGAACTGACAGCTACTCTCAGACTGTCAAGAGATCCTCCTTTAGATGGTAAGGGAAGGACGAACACACAGCTGCAGCATGTATGAGTATTGCTTCCTCTTTTCAATGACACAAGATGACACCAGATGACACCAGTGTGAAGCGCAGTCATGTTCTGTATTAAACAGTCTGATCATCTTTGAATGTATATGTAATGCATTACGACGAGAAATAACTACTGTTAAACTTGAATAAAACAGACCGGTTGATGCTGAAATCAATTTTGCCATCAGTTGTCTAACACTATCACTGTATTGCAGGATTTCTTGTATGTCAATGAGGGTTATTTTCACTTCCCATTGTCATTCTGTGAGTATGTAATCAAATAGAAACTTGGCAAAACAGCAATACCACAGAAGAATAATACTCTGGAATAAAAATAAAAGTCTTGCAATCACATGAACATTATTGTTAAATTGCAGAAGGATTACATGGGAATCTAATGTAACATTGCACCGCATAGGACAAAACCTGGCGCAAGCAGAAATTATTCTAGAATGAAAAAAACTGGGTAAAGCCCTATTACAGTCTATTCACGTTATAGTCTATATACAGTGAGCAGTAACAACCAGGCAGCTAGGCTAACTCCACCTGGAAACCTCATATAAAATGTACCATAAAATATGGTATAGAAATGTTGCTGACTGTTTGTTTTTTACTTTTGCTCATATGGCCATTCACACAGTGTATTTTTTAAACACAAAAAGATGTTTACTTCTGAGGCTCGGAGCCTTTTTGTTGATTCTGGGCGGCACACGACATTACGTACCATCCAGACGTCTTACGCCGTGCTTACGTCTTACGTCAACTCAAAATCGAAGTAGATTTCTCCAGGCGTACACTCTTTATGTATTGCAATAAACATTTTTGTACGCACATTCTTTAACATGGTGTGTTTGAAACCGTGGGAGCATGCCGCTGTAAAGGAATATTCTTGAGGAATACCACGTATGGGATCAAAATCTACGCGTCTTTCAGCTAAGCTAAACGTTATTGCATCTGTTAGCAAAACTTGCTAGCTAAAAAGCTAGCACTTGCACTTAGCGATCCCTACCCTACCCGCCGAGCTAGCTATGCATTAGCACTTTAGCTTAGCTCGCTAACCAGTGACAACTGACAAAGGTAAACAACAAACCTTTTGAGTCCGTTTATTATCAATCAGTACTCTCATAACTTTATCTAGTTAAGTAATTACAAACTGTTGTCGACGAAAACTGCATTATAACGTCCATGTTTGTAACGTAAAGACTGAACTACGAAACGGAGAAATGGGGCAGCAACAGCGTAAACGAAAAACAATACAAAACCCCAGTCCCTCATCACTGACTAGGCCGACCAAGCTAACTCTGGCTAACCGCTATCTATTGCTAAGCTGCCGGGTGTACTGTTTCAAGTTAATAAAGCTTACAGGGATAATCATAGCCACAGTTTGACAGACCAGAGCTCATATGAGACAGCGAGGGTGGTTCTTTAGTCCAAGTGACAACTCATAAAGCTAGAAGCGCTACTATTAGCAGTGTTGACAGCTGGTCTTTTTGACATGTAGCGCTACATAATGTAGCGGATAAATAGTGCATTATAATTAGCTGTTGTTTATGCAGGACACTGACGACCGACCGTACTGTTTGCAGCAATATATATAAGTGTGACGTGTTAGGCATTACTCCCAGCGTTATTGACCTGCACTGCTATCTTCTTGATAAGAGCTTTGGCACACCTTTTGTGAATAACTTGCGCCCTTATCATTATAACACAATAAGAGCACCGTGAGAAAAACTGGCAAGCATTTGTATCTACTGATTAAAGTTTATTAGTAAAAGGTAACACATTAGCATCACCGACAATTAGCACATCTAATTTTTTTGTAGACCTGTAGTTTTGTAACTATGGAAAAGTTATGAAACCGTCAATATCGCTGCCATTTTATGCCAATAATAAGAGACTGAAGAGCTTCATTTGTCATAAACCTTAGTGTCACATCAGTTTTCAATGACCAAAGCATATGATCCATCTTATGTTTGCAGCCAAGGGCAAGAAAACTTTATTTAGACAAATAATAACAAAACTGTTTTAGGAGCATATTCTGATTCTAAGAGTGTGGGATGAGTCTGTCAGACCACTCCACATTACATAAAAAAATGTGATTGACGATGCGTGATTGAATGTAGTAATATTTGCCTGGAAATCATTTATACTGAATACATATTGGCTTGGTTAAGATTTTGAAATTGAAATAATTTTTGTCTTTGTGTGTTTGTTGATTCAATAGGGCACGGATGATGTGAAGCTGAACATGCCAGAGTGAATGAAAAAAGTTTTCTGTCTGTGTCGTTACATTACTACCTGACACGCATTTTCAGCATCACTTTACAACTTCTCAATAATCCAGACGGCATCCCGGTTTGCAGATTTTTCCGCATCTGAACCATGTGAGGGCCCCTCGGTCAAGTCTGAGGGGATCCCAGGACTGTTACAAATACGACCCCGCTGTGCGGGGTGGGACTAATCCTGTCTGTGCCTAAGAAAGCAGTTTTTCTAGTAACCCTCTACCTATCCACCCATTCCTGGTCTCCTTAGCAAGGAGATACGCCATGATGTTCCGAGACCAGGTAGGTATCCTCACAGATTGGTTCAAAGGCTGGAATGAGTGTGAACAGACAGTGGCACTGTTGTCCCTCCTGAAGAGGGTGTCCCGCACCCAGGCACGGTTCCTACACATCTGCCTTGAACACTGGCTGGCCGACTGCACAGAGATTCACATCCTTGAAGCCGAGGCCAACAATGCAGGTACCTTTGAGTTTTATCAACATTAATCATAATTACTCATCTGTTACTAACACTGCAACATGTGTCTGAAATTGAACAAGTCTTATTAAATTAGCTTTAAAGGCTTAATGAAATTGACTTTTTTGCCCTTTGTCATTAGCGATTGTCAGCCAGTGGCATCAGGAGCCAAAGGAGAAAGTGGTGTCCTTGCTGCTGTCCCATCTGCCGCTGCTGCAGCCACGTAACAGTGAGGCCAAGTGTGAGTACATGAAGCTGCTACAGAAGGTTTTGAGTCACACTATTGAGAGCAGCCTGTTTGTGGAAGAGAGCAGACAGCTGCTCTCTTATGCTCTCATCCACCCTGCCACCACACTGGATGATCGCACTTCTCTGGCCATGTGGCTGAATCATCTCGAGGAGCATCTGTCCAGTGGATACGCACCCCGGGCCCCACCCAGCCCTTATCACCCCCGCCAGGGCTCGGATGAATGGCCCAGCTCTCCCTCTGAGTCTCTGGACCCTGGTCATGTCTGGCATGACAAGTCCCCCTCATCCAGTACGTCTCCAGCAGGACAGAATGGACACATGCCTTTCCCGGGCAGAATGTCCTCCCCCATCAACAGCAATAACACAGGTAATATTTCTTGTTTACCCTTAAGTATTACAATGGGGGGACAGGGAGCATATTTGTGACCATGGGCATTTTAGTTTGTATAGCATGATAAACATCTTTTAAAATATTTTTGTAAGAATGCAATTGTTTCCTGTTGTTCCTCATGCATGGATTGGTTTTATTTGCCAGGTCTGGGTGGGCAGATGCAGCCCAGCCCCCTGAAGAAGTCCATGTCCGTTATTCCTTCTAGTCCCCAGGCCTGTGGCTCTGAGTGGGTTAGCCAGGATGAGGCAGGGGGCCGGCAGAACTATGTTCCAACAGACCACGCACCACTTTCACCCCAGAGCAGTGTAGCCTCATCAGGCAGCGAGCAGACAGAAGAACAGGGCTCCACTCGCAACACTTTTCAAGAAGATGGTAGTGGCATGAAAGGTCAGAGTTCATCACCAAAATGAGCCATAGACACTTGTGGCATTTGTCTCTCTTAAGACACGTCCACACCCAACAGGTGATGTAAGCTGAATGAAACAAGACTTTTTTGTCCCTTTTTGTGGGTTTGTTCTAGATGTTCCTGCATGGTTGAAGAGTCTCCGTCTGCATAAATATGCATCACTTTTCTCCCAGATGACCTATGACGATATGATGATTCTCACAGAGCAGCACCTGGAGACGCAGGTTTTTAAGCCTTCTTTTACGTATACTGGGGCAGGGCTTCCACCCTGCCTATCAATTGCGAACATTACTGTCCTCAAACCTGAGGATACATCAGCTCTCAATGAGGCATGAAATTAAGCAACGCACCCTGCAGTTATATCGAGTCAGTCACACATACAAATGGTGCGATTTTGCTTCTGCCACTTGGCTTTAATGAAACAGATGGTGATTAGCTTTGTTATTTAGTAACTGTATAAATTGCCCAGTCTCCCCAAGAAATGACTTGCCTGCTTCTCCTGTCTTCTTGTTATTTTCTCTCTCCCCCTTTTTAGAATGTCACTAAAGGAGCACGGCATAAGATTGCCTTGAGTATCCAGAAACTGCGAGAGAGGCAGAGTGTGCTCAAGTCTTTAGAAAAGGTAATTTGAGTAGTTAAAATTGGGGAATCCCCCTTCTGCCCATTGGCACAGAAACACACATAGAGTGATAGTGTGTCTTGATGTGTATATTGATTCAGTTTCTTTGTCTAAAGACATTTCAGCGGAGGAAATGTTTGCTTTAGCAAAGCTTAAATCCGGATTTACACTGTACATATGTTTCTCTCTGCTCACAGCATCACTCTTAAGCCCAAAGCTTACTTCTCTATATCTTATACATCATGTGACATTGACCTCATCGTGTCTTGTCAGGATATTTTGGAAGGGGGAAACCTTCGTAATGCCCTTCAGGAGCTCCAGCAGATCATCATCACACCCATTAAGCCCTACAGTCCTCCCGGTACAGCGCAGCCTCCCTCGGAAAACACCACACCCCCGTCAGAAGCCACAAAAACAGGAGCGGATAAAGAGTCGGCCTCAGAGGGCTTCCAGTCTCATAACCCGCCTCCCTGTGATGGAGACTCCTCAGTCACACCTGTCTCAGATGGCGACATTGCCGGACAGTTCACCCGTGTCATGGGCAAAGGTAAAAATAAGATGTAGATGATGTAATTTGCTCTTATTGAAAGTGCTCTAAAATGTTTAACTGTTAACACAAGCCAGATCCAGTGAACAGCATAACATAATTCTGTTCATTCATTTTGTGTCCATAACAGTATTCAGCATTCAACACAGATACTTAATCTCAATCTACACCTACATCCTAAATGCACAAAGCAGCAGATATCACCCAGATCAAAAATTAGCTCAACATGTGAATATACATAACCTTGGTCTTTTTCTTCAGTGTGTACCCAGCTGCTTGTTTCGAGGCCAGATGAAGAGAATATCAGCTGTTACCTTCAGCTCATTGAGAAGTGTCTGACACATGAGGTGAGATGTTTGCACGTAATTATTATTTTACAGCACAGAAATAAAACATTTTTAATAATCACCTGTCGTTCTTTCTCTTGAGATGAACATGACTTCTTCTTATTAAAAAAAAAAATCACAAATTCTAGACTCATCTCCTTAAAAACTACCAATGCTCTTTGAAAATTAGCTGCCTTTTTTCCTCTGCTGTCTTTTTCTGTCTTTGTCAGGCTTTCACAGAAACTCACAAAAAAAGACTGGTCTCCTGGAAACAGCAGGTCCTCAAACTGCTCCGCCTGTTCCCTCGGAAAGCTATGCTGGACATGCCTGTGTACCGACAGAAAGGGTGAGGCTATGCTGGCACTCTTTTACCTTTGATCTGTCTTTTTTTAGCAGTAGGGGTATCAGCTCAATGTGCTTCTCTCCCTACACTGTCAGTTAGTTTGATTTGAGTCTCTCTTTCTGTTTCAGATAAATTTATCACTTGGCATGGAATGCAATTCTCTTGTTGATTCTGATGTATGTTTCTTTTGTTCCCAGCTGGAACTATGGGTCCAACTCCCTCCCCACAGCAGGCTCTGTGAGTGGAGGTGCAGGACGGCGGGGCCAGAGGCAGTTCCAGATGACACCTCGTGGACTCCCAGCTGGGCGCATTAATCTTCTGAGCCCTGGTGGGATCGGGGGAGCATCTCCACGCCACACACTCACTAATCCTGCACTGGCAAGCCAGGGTAGACAGGTTAGTGTTACTGCCACTGGATGGACATTTTAATGCCAAACAAAATACTTATTTTTATATTTATCAATCATGAGGTTAGTGCTAAAAGTAGTTATCAAAGATAATTCTATTCAGGTGTATTTATATAGCACCAATTTACAACACAAGTCATCTCAAGGCACTTTACAATGTAAGGTTTAAGACCGTACAACTAAAATACTACAGAACTCCCCCTTTTGAGCATGCACTAGACAACAGTGGAGAGGAAAACTCCTTTTTTAGAAAGGCTCAGGGTGGGGGGTCATCTGCCTTGACCTGTTGGGGTAAGTGGAAAGAAAGATAGAAAAGAACAGCAGGTCACAAAACAATAGCAACAACAAAACACTTGGCAGGTAGGATCAGCCAGCAACTGTAGAGAGGGAGCACACAGCTACAAGGCCGAGGATACCTGC
Source organism: Helostoma temminkii (assembly GCA_900302695.1). Lineage (NCBI taxonomy): Eukaryota > Metazoa > Chordata > Actinopteri > Anabantiformes > Helostomatidae > Helostoma > Helostoma temminkii. The sequence continues at coordinate 335,679 of OMLM01020397.1, read as the reverse complement.
AGAAAGAGAGAGAGAGAGAAGACACAAAGTTAAACAATGGTGATGTATGAGAAGATGGAGGAATGAGGAGTAGCTCAGTGTGTTGATGTTGAAGGTCCTCCAACATTCTAAATCTATAGCAGCATAACTAAGAGATGGTTCAGAGTCACTTGAAACCAGCTCTAACTATAAGCTTTATCAAAAAGGAAAGTTTTAAGTCTAGTCTTAAAAGTAGAGACAGTGTCTGCTTCCTGAACCTGAACTGGGAGCTGGTTCCACAGGAGAGGAGCTTGATAGCTAAAGGCTCTGCTTCCCATTCTACATTTGGAAACTCTGGGAACCTCAAGTAGGCCTGGACTATGAGAGTAAAGTGTTCTTTTAGGATGATATGGTACTATGAGGTCTTTCAGATATGAAAGGGCTTGATCATTTAGTGCTTTATATGTGAGGAGAAGGATTTTAAATTCTATTCTAGATTTTACAGGGAGCCAACAGAGCGAAGCTAATGTAGGAGAAATATGACCTCTCTTACTAATTCCAGTCAGAACTCTGGCTGCAGCATTTTGGATCAGCTGGAGGCTTATCCAAATTTACAGTGTCACTCCTGACAACTGTGCCACTTGTAGACAGTCAATATATTCTGCTTAATTTTGAGGGGAGTAGGCCCTCAGAGTTCACAATCTGTCCTCTGTTCCAGGATGAATTTGGTGAGGTGGGGTTTGCATTTAGTGTTTGTTTGGCTAGGACCAAATAAACCAAAAAGTAGTTTTGTAATTAACTGAATTAGCTTTGAATAAATATTTTTCTCTGCACACAGTTAACACATGTCTGAAAAATTAATATCCACTGGATTGAATATAAAACTAACTTGTACCATAAGTAATGAGTGATGGATTTGTAGCAGTTTCTACTTCTCATTAGCGTAGGAGGCACCACAGATGTATTTACATCAGTACATGTGTATGGCTTCTGCTATGACTTTCCCTGTTCTGTGGCACATATTGGGATGCAGGCTACTCATGGAGGTGGTATTATTCTGACGAAAAAGCTCCCCTCTGAAGAATTTGTAGCCTGCTAAGCGTGAATGAGTGAGTTTGTGTAAAGGTCAGTAAGTTCCATGTGGTGCTTCGCATATAAAATGTACAATACAATACCCATGAGGAACATCTCATTGCACTGTTTATGTAGGTGCTGCCTGACGATACTTTTGTATTAGGTCAGCTCTGTTTTTCTCTTTCTTTTGTGATAGCCTTCATTCCCTCTCTTGTTTCCCCCTTTTCTCCCCCTTAGCCTGGTCCTGACTCCCTGGTTCCTGGTGCCTGGCCAAGGCGTGTGTCCCTGGGGGGGAGCCAAAGAGGAGATGGAGAAAGGGGGCAGCAAGGGGGTGCAGAGACTGGCTCCAAAACCACAGCTGCAGAAACCTCTCCTCTCCTC
>OMLM01020397.1:314686-329006 GCA_900302695.1 Helostoma temminkii | reverse complement strand
ACTAATCTTTTTGGTACAATCTTTTTGGTACACACACACACACACACACACACACACACACACACACATATATACACATATTTCAGCTTCATTATATATTTGAGAGGTAAATATTGTACTTTTATGTCGCTACATTTATTTTGACCTCTTTAGTTACTCTTGAGAATCTGATAGTGATGGAAAACACAGTATAATCTGAAGACTTTATTGATCCCTGATGAGGAATTCACTGACTAATCAAGCCAAATGTAAAGTAATTCCAGTAATAATTATTATGTTTAAGGGGTTTAGACAAGCTCCACTGTTACCCTCTGATTGCTATTAAAGTGATCAACATGCACCAATAAAATACTTCAATCATATAATAATATCAGTGTGAAATGCGCATTTCTGCATAAGGAGTACTTTAAACATATTATTATTATTTCTACACTACTCAGCTGCTGCAACTAACTACAATATAAAAGTATAATGTACCTGTCAAGGCATCACTATTAATTATATAATATTATAATTATACTAGCAGGACAAGTACCGACGCTCTTTTTGCTTCATTTGTACTTATGAGTACTTTATTATGAATAAGCAAGATATTTATCACTGTTAACTCGCACGAAATGATTGGATTTGCATATAGTTCATTGATTAGATATTGTGTATGAAACCTAATCAATAGCCTATAACTGTTTGGCAGGTTACCGTGTGGTGTGTTAAACAAGAAGCTTTCAAGCTTCCTCCAAACCACCGAGCAGCGCGTCCTCATGATAAAACCAGTGGGAGACGCTGCCGTTGGGTGTCGCTGTGCGCGTAAATTCTCCGCCGGCAGGTTTTGGTCCGACCGGACCCCAACACAGGCTGAAGTGTCAGATAGTCTTGTTAACACGTGAGAAATTCAGTGTATGGAAAAGGGCGAAAGAAGGAAACCCGAGAGAGAGAGAGAGAGAGAGTGTGTGTGTGTGAGAGAGAGAGAGAGAGAGAGAGAGAAAGAGTGTGCAGCAAATTAACGCGGAAGAGAAGATTTGAAGGAGAAAACTGGATTTTGGAGGAAAGACTGCGGAACTGAGTGAGGGAATGCCGACAAGGAGAGCAGACACACGGCCAGAGCACCAGACATGAGTCCGAGGTAAGATTGCGACAGGGCAGAGAAGCAGGCATGGCATCCACGAAGACGCGCGACGATACGCTGCGTCGGAACGAACAGCTTTTAGTAGATCACACTGATGATTTCTAATATTAATACACTTCCTAGTGCCCTTTTCGTTTTGAGCCGTTGTAATGATGCAGCCCGTTCACTCACACAAACTGAGCATCTGAATCACACGGGCCTGAACAGTTAATCTGACATATACTAACTGTTACAAGACTTGATTTGTGAATTTTAAAATCATCTGAGACAGTGGAAAGTGTTCAGTTCAAGGGAAATAATATAACATATAATATTGTAATAATTGATACTAACTGTGAAGCAGTAGTTATAGTTACAGTGTCCACTCTGGTTGACACACAGCTCAGCTGCGTTTTTGTCACAAGATGTTTATCACGCAGGTCTGTTTTTCTAACCAGAAAAGGCCTTTGTTTTAAGGGGCTTTAATTTACACTGAAGTTTCAGGTGATGGTTTTTACTGCACAGCAGGTGTTTTACTTCCTGGGAGAGACAGAGAGAGAGAGAGAGAGAGAGAGGAGAGGGGCAGGGAGGGAGAAATGGTAGAGGGGGGAAAGAGGGGAGGGAAGAGTGTTTTAAAGTGGTTTATCAAATCTCCCTGCAGTTCTCACTTAGCTAATTGTTCTCTTTAAGTGAAGCCGAGGGGGCCTCGATCTAAGGCTCCAGATTTTCTCAGGGGAGGTCTGCAGGGAAGGTGAGAGGCGCCGTCACTGATCACCTTTATTGATTTAACTTAAATAACACAAAAGACGCGAACAGAGACTGAGGTAGAATAGATTTTTGCCCTCAGGAACGCAATGAAATAAAATGTGCTGGTGTTTAATTCCAACAACTCTTGATGTAAGCGGTTCTTCCCAACACGATGCTGAATATAAATACGCATCATATATACATATGCATACAACAGCCGCCTGTCTCTTTAAGACGATGTGTTGAGAAGTTCAACTCGGGGTCACTTGAAGTTCCTGCCCTCGATTTTACCTTTTAGTTTTATTATAGACTGACATCACACGGGGCGCTAAAACACTTAAGGCGCATAGAGGCTCCATTATCATCCATGTGCGCGTTATTGCCCCGACTCAAAAATAGCTAAGGAAATTAGTAGAAAAAAATAGGAGGAAACTGATGCTGGTCTAAGCACGTATTTTTTATAGGAGGAGATGAGAAAGAGGGCAGAGGAGGGGCAAAGAGACACAGAAAGAGAGGGGGAGGGAGGAAAGTGGGTGGGAGGACGGACTAAGGAGCGACAAGAAATTCATATCAATTAATAATCGTAAAAAAAAGAGCTGGCAGACGCGTTCGGAAAACTGGCATGGTTTTTTGGAGGCTGGCAGTTCAAAGCTGAAACGTCAGATATGACTCCTAGAGTCTGCCGAGATGATCATTAAGGGAGACTTAGATCGGATGGCAGAAGACATCGGGCATGCAGGTAAGAGCTGACATGCTGCGCTCAGGCACCCAAACAAGAACAAGGGGGAAGGATGACATTTAGGTTTTTATTCGTGAAACTACACAGTGCATGCTGTCAGAAAGATTTTTTTATTGAATCCTTAAAATCTCAGCAGGATGTGTTTTATGTGGTGCAGAGTTTTTACTTCGTTTTAATCCCAGTAGGAGATATGATTTAGAAATCGACGAGAAAAGCTCCTCTCTTTGTTTTTCGATTCGTCTTAAAATATCTAATAATTATTTTACGGACAATTAACTATGTATAGTTAATTTGTGAAACAATAGCGAGTGTGTTTAAAATGTTTAAAAATATCAGCAAAAAACTTTTGAGTAGCGAACAAAAGTCTGCAGAGTCTGATTTGATGATTTGTTTTCTAACATCACCTCTTGTAATTAGAATATTTTTATTTTTTTCTGTGTTGTTTCACGTGTGTAAAGCTCAGATTTAACGTTAAAGGCAGCACTGACCTGTGCTAAACGTGAACCTATTACAGGAAAATAACCCTGTAATAAATTAAAGAAGGAAGTTAACAGCAAAATCATAAAACCCTGATGGATATTATAAAACAGGCCTGTCGCTGACTGTCACTGAGGAATATTATAGGGATATTTTGTAGGGGAGAGATTTTCGCTGTATGAATTTCTGGTTTCCTTTATAAAAAGCTGCATCATTTTTATAAAGCTGCATGAAAGAGATGCTGCTCAGAGCTGCTGACAGGTCTGAAGACGCAGAGCTGGTATAAGAAACAGCTGTCTGATTCACCTCTTAAGTGCACTGTGCTTCTGGAGGTGATTTAAGGCTCTTTGAGGGAGATAAGGAGACGTAAAACGCCAGAGGTCTGCGCCTCAGATCCACTCGTGATTCGGTTTTTTCTGGGTAATACGCGAAGAGCGCAGTAAAACGGATTAGAGGGCAGAGGACGGGTCCTTTCGGCGGCGCACAGAGTCTGCAGACACCTTTGTGCTTCACTTGCAAAAAAACGCGACGTGAAGTTCGCCACTTATTAGAAAGTGTAAATAAAATATGTGTGGAGTGAAATGAGTTTAATTTCCCAGGTCATGTACAGTCACCCGTGCGCAGGAGGAGAGAAATTACTGATGCGGATAAAATATATTAGAAGTGAATAACCTGCTGTTACACATGCGCAGCGTTACATTATTACAATAGAAAAAAGGACAGCAAATTTAAATATATTTTTATGGTTTTGATAAGATTTTAACAACTTCTACACGGGTACCATCAACACTGAGAAGCTGCGTGTTGCTCCGCCACTTTTTTCTAAATGTTTTCGATGCGCAACTTCAGCAATCAAACAGGAAACTGGCTCTTAACTCTCCCTGATGTTTGCTGACCTGACTAAAACTTGTTCACCTATTATATGTGCGTCTGCTCGAGCTGTGCGTCCTCCTGCAGTTTTTCTAACTTAAATGTAAACTCACACTGTGTATTCGCCTCCAGAGAGTCACTAGAAAATAACAAGAAAATTAATTAGTAGGATAAAAGTGAAATAAAACTACAGTCAAATATCTTCCTACTAATTTAAACCGACTCTGCTGCTGTGTTGCCTCATAAATTGAACACAAACCATATCTGAAAATGGTCAAATGGGTTCTAAAATAAACAAGGCGAAATGAACATGGGCAGCAAATTGAAATGAAAGAAAATAAAATGTCAACACAAGGTTTTAAGCAGATGTCTGGAGTGTTTATGCCACTGAGGCTGAATGTCGAGGTAGGAAGTTTAGTCTCCCACTTCACCCAAACCACAAAAGTGACAAAACAGACAAAACGCAGGGGTGGTGAATATGAAATGCAAATAAGTGAATGCCATCACAGTAAACTACATCTCCATAATCAATGTTTCCTGTGCATGTTGAGATGTCTGTCAGATGAAAACAGCCCTGCAGCACAGAGACCGGAGTAACTTCGCCTCAGGTGACTGTGGTGCATTTCCTGACTGGATGAAAAAATGTATTTAGCCTCTTTAGCACAACAAACTGACAAGACAAGCAGCGCAGGCTTTGAATATGTTTACAAGAAGATTACGTACAGCAGGCTTGCTTTATGATACTTTCCCTGATGAAATATTGCTGCAGTCATAGATGGCCTCCTCACAGGATGCACTAACCTTACTCTCGCCCTCCAGCTCAAGAACTTTAAGTTGTTGTCATCATTGTAATAGACTAGACTCTCATTTTAATAAACACGAAGGGAAAGGGATCTTTCGTCTTAATGTGAAACCCACAATCAACTTTACCACAACTTGTTACCAAATATAGTTTCCTGTATGTGTAGCACGTTGCAGGTGCACTGAAATGTCACTGTGTTCGTGGGATTTTTCTTCTCCTAGCCCATCACAAAAGATTGTATAAAATATAAAATTTAAAGGGGTCTGTTCTAAATCAGGATGCACAGAAGGCATCATTTTCTGCGGGTCAGCTGTTTCTGAGTATAGTGCGATGCCGTAGACAGCATACAGATGAGAACGTAAACTGTGTGTGTGTGTGTGTGTGAGCACGCAACGTGTCACTTTGCGCCCCACAGTAACCAGCACCAGTAAGCTGAACACCCATTAGTGCAACGGAGACTGTGCAAAAGTTCAGCAAGTTATGGAAAATACTTGGCCTAGTCCTCATATCACACTCATTTCTAAACATGTTTGATCTGACCGACGTTGAAATTTATAGTAAAATATGACCGTTGAGTAATCAAAGCCAGACAGAAACCAGAAGTGGAAACACTTTAGATGACAACTGGGGGAGCATGATGGAGTGTAAATCTAGCGTAACCCTCCCATACCTGCCTTTATATTCATAGTCTTCTTCTTTTTTTTTTTCGATATTTAGAATCATTTAATACACTAAGTAAAAATTAGTACATAACGAGAGGACAGGACCTTTCAAAGTAAAATAAAAAAAAATGTATTTAACATTAACATATATTATTCTGTTAAATTTTCCATTAGTTCACTCATGGCATTTCCCTCTAATGCTGAACATGTATTTACAGAAATACACCACTAAAATGTACCATGGAGTGACCCTAAACTTGGGGAATACACGTAGAGAACAATAGATGTATGAGATTTTGTTCAGGATTCTCCAGAATTACGCCCCGCTGCGTTCACTAGATAAAAAAAAAATTCCTACTTCCCCATTCTCGCGCTGAGCCGTATCCACTGAATGAAATAAACAAGAAGTGAATGAGCTGGTGTCAGGAAGACCATGATCAGACGGATGACATGATATTTATTTAGTTGCTTGTTTCCCATCAGTGAGACTAAACCCTCAGGGACAGTTTGAGACGTTTAATCTCATGAGTAAACTATCCTCAGATGACACTGATTGTACAATACATGGTGTTTCATGTATGCAGCTGACGTAGTGTATTTCAGGCTTGACGGAACAATTAGTGTTGATGCTTGACTGTGTGTCAATGTGTGTGTGTGTCTGTGTACGTGCATTAGAACTCTGGAGCATCATCTTGATGTAAAGCATTGAACCCTGTAGTGTTAATTTACATCCCATGTTCTCAGTGTTCCTTATATGACTGGGCAGAAAGAGGAGCTGAAAGGCCTATCTTTTTTTGGATGTATCCTTCCCCCCACAGGTTTATACCTGCTGTTCATCATACTTGTAAAGCATTCATGCCTTGCTGTTGTTTAAAACTCTGCACACCACTTCTGGAATACTTTATCAGGAAGCCAGCAATTACAAAATATATATCTGCTGTTCTCTGACTTTCCCTCTTTTTCTGTTTTTGCTCGCTGCAGAGGAAGTAAAGACGTAGACTTGAATTTCTGATAATGAGAAAACCATTGCAACCGCTCACCTTTTGCAAAAGTTCATTTTTACTGAGTGGCCTCCACATGCACTTCCCACACAGACATTCTGCGCTCTGCACACGTTCAACTGAATGGAATCCATGAATTACACATAATTATGTAAATATTTAACAAACTAACGACAAATTAATTAGTAAGAAGATGACATAAGCGAATATTAAAACAGAAACTATGCTATTTAATTAAGTGATGTGTTTTTTCTAATTTATGTTATTGCTCAGTTTTTAAAAAATTGCAAAAGCCTTTATTCTTTCCACTCGCTATATTATTACTTTTTGTGTTTTATTTGGCAATCAACACTTTGGCACTCAAACCTCTCAAATAAATTCTAATATAGTCTGACGTACAAATTATGACTTTTCACTTTTATAAAATGCACAAACAGTAATTACTGTGGTGCAGACAGTTGCACAACGGTTGTGTTTTTGAGGCTTAAAACGCTGACTTCTGCATGGCCTTTTACAGATATCTGTTGTTGCAGGTGGCGGACTGAAGACGATGCTGGATGCCATGGAAGTTCCAAGTCATGCTAGGGATCTCCTCCTGCAGCTCAACAGCCAACGCACCAAGGGCTTCCTGTGTGATGTTATCATTGTGGTTCAGAACGCCCTCTTCAGAGCTCATAAGAACATTCTGGCTGCGAGCAGCCTCTACTTGAAGTCTTTGGTGGTCCATGACAATCTCATCAACCTCGACCATGAGATGGTGAGTCCAGGGGTCTTCAGGGTCATTCTGGACTACATATACACCGGTCGCCTTAGCGAGGGAGACCCCACTTCTCCCACTGAACCCAATCTAGCCGCCGTCTTGGCAGCAGCTAGCTACCTTCAGCTGCTTGACTTAGTGGCTTTATGCAAAAAGAAGCTGAAAAGAAATGGCAAATACCCTCCTCGCACAGGTCCTGCATTTCTGCCCTACCCAAAGATGGGACCCAATAGTATGGGTTTAGGGAGTGGTGGCAGGTATAGGGTTTCCACTCCTGTCATTCAACCCTGCCCCCCAGGAGGAATTTTAAATAGCCATCAACCCCGGGCACCACCACTAGAGGAGCTAGTCCCCCATCGAATAGCCATCCATGCTGGGGAGCTGTATGCTCCCACCTCCACCCAGGGCTCTCCCGTGTTTCCATCCCTGCCTTCGGCTCTGCCTACCCAGCTTGGTCGCTCAGCCCTCCCTGAGAGGAATTGCTCCCCCAGCTATGGCCTCGATCTCTCCAAGAAAAGCCCCAACTCCCATTCTCAGCTCACACCCTCTCAGTCCCATCTGGGAACTACTCACAATGATGAGGAGCGAGACGAGACTCTGAGCGGACGCACAAGTCCTATGCAGGGGACGAATGGCAGGACCTTCCCCGCAGAAAAAATGGAGTCAACTGACCAAGGAAGCTCCCTCACTCCGCCCCCTTTCCCTCTTGGCCCCCACCTCCCACACCCGCATCGCTCAGGCTCCCAGGGCACAGATCGTTACCCATGCCCCGCTAGCCCAGACACCCCTACAGATGGTGGAGATGCAGGTAACATCTACCGCTGGGTGAAACATGAGCCAATATCATACCCAGCTGAAGATGAAGATGAGGATGAGGATGAGGAGGAGGGGGGTGAAAATGGAGACCAGGATCATAACCATCACAAAGTCGGGGAGGAGAGTGAAGGAGCAGACGACAAGAGTGTGTCAGGCACAGAGGAGACGGGCAGCAGCGAAGGCCGTCCGTCCCCTCCTGGACCAATGAGGAGGTTCCACCTGCCATATGAGCCAGAGAGCTTTGGGGACAATCTGTATGTTTGCATTCCCTGTGATAAAGGCTTCCCGAGCTCAGAGCAGCTGAATGCACATGTGGAGACACACACAGAAGAGGAGCTGTATGGCAACTCCAGCGGGGAGATGGGAAACAGCAATAACAGCAACAGCAAGAACACGAGCAGCAATACAAACGGTTATGGGAACCTGAACAGCAACAGCTTGAACAGCCTGTCCCACCTGGAGACCAAGTCGAGCCATGGGCTGGGCATCGGGGAGATGATCCGACCCTACCGCTGTTCCACCTGTGATAAGTCCTACAAAGATCCAGCAACTTTGCGCCAACACGAGAAGACCCACTGGCTTACGCGACCTTACCCCTGCAGCATCTGTGGCAAGAAGTTCACGCAGCGTGGCACCATGACACGCCACATGCGCAGCCACCTGGGGCTCAAACCTTTTGCCTGTGACTCCTGTGGCATGCGCTTCACTCGTCAGTATCGCCTCACTGAGCACATGCGCATTCATTCTGGGGAAAAGCCCTATGAATGTCAGGTGTGTGGGGGAAAGTTTGCCCAGCAGCGCAACCTCATCAGCCACATGAAGATGCACAGCAGTGGAGGGACTGCAGGGGGCCTGACCACAGATGGGAAACTCAAGCTGGACTTTGCAGAGGGCATCTACCCTCTGAGTAAATACACAGCAGAGCATCTGGGGCTGAAGCAGGAGAAGGCCAATGACCTTCTCCTCCAAGCCCAGCAACAGTTGGTAGCTGATGCCAAGGTCATAGAGAGCCTCTACCCATTGTCCAAACTGGCCTCAGAGCACCTGGGCATCCCCCACGACAAGATGGATGTCTTGGGCCAACCCCTGCCCCCTCCCCAGGTCCTCTCTGAAGCCCGCACCATTGACCGCTACTCACCCAGCTAAGACATATGAACTGCATAAATGGCAATCATCAATAGGTCTATGTGCACACACATTTGCAGTATTCTAAAGCCATTCACCTCAACTCAGGCCAAAAGGAATTGGTCTGCTAATGCACACCAACATGTGTGGACTGTAAGTGCCTTTCTACAGCTACATACAGCTGATGTTTCTTAAAATCCTCCGTCACAAAGGAGGTCTGGGCTATTCCGTGACCAAGGGACACTCTCTCAAACAAGTGCAGTATTTATGTACAGTGTATGCAAAGAAACAGCTTTAAAAAAAATTCCAGCTGTTGAGCCAAAGTGACGAATTGAGAACCTGAAAACAACATGAAATTGTTTTATTTATTTTTGTATTATCGTGAAACCCAAAGAGAAGCTGTCGCAAGGAAGTGTTGCAATCAGACCCTAAACCTGTGTACTATTCAGTATCATCTGTGTACAAAAAAATGTAAAAGCACATAAGGACAAGATTCAGGGTGTGTGTCCAGACCTGAGTGGAACTTTTACCAAATGAATTACTCTTCTGGACTTTAAAGTAATGGGAGGATATATATTTCTTCATCATCATCTTCTTTTTTTTTGTTAGTTTTTTGGGGTACTGGACAATTTACGTATCTCACCCTCCAGCTTCTTCCCATCTTGTTCCTGCTTCTCAAGTTGCAGGGAAATGACTGAGCGATAAGAGCAAGTGCTTCACCATTTCGGTAAAGTCTCTTCTGCTTTATTTTTTCCACATTTTTTTAAAAACAGCCCACTCCCACACATATTTGTCGTGGATTAAAGCTCATACTAAGTGACAGAAACGGTGGCCTATTTAGGCTATCACTCAGCGTGTAACCCAACTTGAGCTAAAACTTCCTTTGCATTTTTCACCCTTTAGCTTACAGTTGTTATTGAGATGCAGCAAGCACAGCCCTGTGATCTCATAACTGGGACATGATTGCACATACCCAACTGATGACACACTAATCCCTGTTCATGATGAGTGTAGCTTCATCTCATGGTGTAGACGAAGCACGGGTGTTGCCTCTGACCTTGTGTGTAATATTTACATTTATGGATGCAGCCAAAAGAGAGGCAGGGACCAGGTCAGAATTCGTGACACAGAAATCTGTCATTTATATTGGGGGTGAGTGCTCCAATCACAGCAGTCTGATGATTAATCATGTGGCGGCAGATGCCGTGTTGGACGCCGCTCCGCTCCACTGTCTGACCTCTCATATGACCTCCCTCCCATCTAGTCTGTTGTCTGGGATCCCTGCTACTGTTGACAGGCCAGAGTGAGTGCTGTGCTCAGCCCTTTGCCTTAAAAGAGCACAATACACCACACACATACACTCTCCCCCTCTGCACACATACACGCACTCACACACATATATCAAGCCGCTAATCTGTCAGTGATATGAAGTTTGCGGGTGTCTCCTGCAAGCCAAGCGGGTGAACAGCACACCCCAGCTGCTGTGCTTCAGTAATCCCTGTGAAATCTCACTTTCTCCTGGACAATTCGCACTGTTTGCCAGCATGATGTCCAATTTCATGCCTGCCATCTCCCCCCGTCTGATCCACTTATTAACATCATATCCCAGCATAGCAAATGTCTCCGGCCTCGCCTCCCTTTTCCCGCTGGTATCAAACGCGGAAACAAAGAATGACATATTTCTGTGTTGGCTGACCAGCAGTTCCTCCAGCTTGAAAACAAAAGAGCACTTAAAGGTTGTGGGTTGAAGGCACATTCTTGTCTTTAAATGTTTATTCCAAAGAACATGCTGGTCTTTGCCTTTTTTTTAAATTTCCTTCTTCCACTTGTACTGGTCTTTGATACAGATTAGAAATGTCTGACCACTATCGTGCCAATGCCAACCTCAGTGGGTGAATGTGAAGACTAAAGCCATAAATACACTGTGATAGACGTAGGGAATCTTAAAGGCTTAAAAAACATAGACAATGTGCCTGACTTATGGGATTGTTTTTATATGTAAAATAATTTAAGGGCTTCTTTTCTGTAGCATATGATCATATCAAACATGTTGTTTCCGGTCACTTCCTTTTCTTTACTTCATTTTGATTTGAACTGAAAGCAGTGCACGTGAAACCGGTGCTTACCTCAGGACTGAACCCAGCATGGGGATGCTAAGCTTTAGTAAACCTTAGAATAAAAATGTTAACACACATACACACATTTTTTTTTAAAATTCTTAATAACAGGGCTGTCGTCCTGTGTTAAACCTGTGGTTATTTCTGTGTTTATATATTTCTTGTTGTTGGTGGAGAGATAACATGTGATATTAACTCTTTTCTGTTTGTTCTTGTTTTATTTTTACTATGTGGTGTACATTTTCTATTGTGCCGTCCTCAAAGAGGCTTGTGTGGGTCTGACCAATTCCATTGTTACAAGTCATTTTTGTAGTATTTCAAATGACTGTGAATTTCTAAACCACACAATGGCATTGATCTTTAATTCCAACCACATGTGGAGTAAAACCGAGTTGACAGGTGTAGCGATGTTAAACCTGTTTGCCCACAAGACGACGATGCGCTATCAGTACTTCTCATCTTGTTTGGTTATATTGTTTGAACCCCCTTTTTTTTTCCTCCAGAGGTTATTGAACTCTTTGGATGAGAGTCAGACTGAGGTCATAGATGCACACAAGCACACAGGAAGCCAGCTTGTTTTGGTTTATGCTTCTTGCTTTTAGGCTTTAAGTTTTGGGCCACCGTTGTTTAGCTCTATAACAAAAAGAAACCTGAAGAATATCGGTAGTAAGAACGCGGAATGCAAATGTGTATACGCTTTAAAAACACAGAAACAAGCGGATGTCAGTCGTGGGAATTTTAGTCCCCTCGCTCCCTCTCATTCACTAGTTTAAATGAAATCTGTCTCCTCCTTTTCCCTGCCTTACACCATTAAAATAACACAAAGTGTTTCCACTGTCACTTCAAATCTGTCCTGGAGGAAAGAGAGAGATAATGCTTGAACATTTCTGTAGAAAGTGCACTGCTTGAAATTTGCTCAACTGCATTAATGCGTATGACAGACAGCAGTGGGGTAAGATTGTGTATCTATTGAAAGGGGGAATGCTTGCTTGTCTGTTTGTGTCTCCCTGTGCTATTTGAGCGCACGATGGGCTGTTAATGCATGTCCTGGGAATAGGGTTGGGGTGAAGGAGAAGAGCTGAGGAGCAGGAAGTGAACTTTTGGCTGATGTGTTGTGTTGAGCAGGATGTGCCGTGTGTTTCTGCTCAGAGGCAGATAGAGAGACGGAGAATGGGGAGGGAGAGGAGCAGGGAGAGCGCAGCAGGGTGGACATGAGCCATTGTCTCAGTATGAAAGCCTGTTCGTACTTCTAAAACCTCTCCATTCAGAAAACAAGTGGACTGTATCTTCTCTTTTCCTTCCCCTTTTTGCTCTTTGGGAATAAATCTCTGTTCAGTAACGCAGTGATACAGCATTGTAGCCTTTCAAGAGCTGCTCGGTTGAGGAAGCCATTCAGACATTTTGTTACAGTTTAAGGATGTTGTGGATTAAACCTTTTGACATAGTTTTGGTCATGGGAATTTATTACAGTATTTTCCTCTTATTACATCCACATTTTATACGTTCTTTAAAAACTGAGGAGTGTATGAAGAACCAAGCAACGCTAATGTAAATCATAATTAAAAACATTGGCAGTGTTTCTTTTGCTCTGTGGTTGATTCAATTAGTAAAATTAGGAGCATCTTGTTTCAGTTTGCTGGTGTAGCCACTCACCCCATGGGGTTTTATACCATATGCCTTTGTTAATGTTATTTATACCAAACAATCAACCAGAAAACATCTCATTGCCACCAAAGTGGTAAGGATGAAGATGTTTTCATAAAATTAGGACTTTAATAACTATTTAATAGTTACATTAATTAATAAAACATATAAATACAGAAATAAATGTCCAAGACAAACCACCCAGTATGACAGACGGGTTGATCTTTTACTTTTGTTACATTTTTCGGCATTTTTAATTGAATGGCAACTATCCCGGGCTCGTAACTTTTACAACACTAACAATATAGAAGTTAAAACAGCCTGGATGAGTTCCAGTGGCCCTGCACACACCAAAAAAGGGGTTCGGTTTAATGTTTAAAAAATGTAAAGTATGCCTTTAAGCTTTCTACCAGCGACAGCAGGCCGAGGTCACCTATGCGGCTCCGACAGGCAGAACAGAGCTGATCTGAAATCATACCGCTGTTTGACATTTATTGTATTTCCCGATGTGTGCCAAAAAGACTGAAGCACTTAGCAGACATTGCAGATGCTCAAAACAAAATGACAATGTTGGTAGTTTCCATGGTTTGCACTAAGCTTCTGACCAACTTTGTCTTGTTATGAAATTATTATCTTTGTGGCAAATCATGAGAGCACAGTGCAGAAATGCTTCTGTTGTCCAGTGTACATATTTCTTTTTATGGAGACTTATGTTTCAAAGCAAGCTAGAGCCAAATATTATCACTAATCAAGCCTTATTTTGGCCTTGAAACCAAAAACTGTGTCTTAGGTCAACTGATACAAATGTGCCTTAAGTATAACAAGCTTTCATTGATTATGCAATCATTTCTGTGAGTGTGTGTTTATGTGTGTAGGCTTATTGACATGTCCACAGTGCACCTGTCCATCTACATGTCTGAACGTCTTTCCCAAAGTGTAGCAGGGCGAAGTACAAGAGTGAGATTTGACACTTTCAAGAGTCTTTATTACAAGCAGCTGCTTTAGATTTATTTCCCTGAACTGCACTTTTCTGGAAAAATCATCGTATTGTGAATTTTTTATCACTCTTATGATCCCCTAGAAATCCCACAGTTGCCTTTGCTCTGGCACTTTGCTTCCTTCGCTTTCCTCCTCTTCCTCCTGCCAGTGCAGCACTTAGGCCACACTCGTCCACTGCCTTCGTTACCTCAAAAAGCATAGCTTCCCCACTCACCTCTCTCTGTCCCTTCCTTCTTTTTACACTCAGCACACAAACCGCTGACCCAGAGCGCCCGACGCCTCCCTTCTCTCCCATGATCCACTTACTTCCAGCTGTTTTTCATGCTGTAGAAGACAGTTGTCTAAATGTTTATGTGAAGAGCTACTTTCTTTTTCTTTAAGCCCTGATCAATTTCCAAAATGAACTTTGTGGCATGTGTTAAAATACAGCAGATGACGGGCCAAAAAAAAAAAAAAAAA
>OMLM01020397.1:293064-314666 GCA_900302695.1 Helostoma temminkii | reverse complement strand
AAGCTTTATCAAAAAGGAAAGTTTTAAGTCTAGTCTTAAAAGTAGAGATAGTGTCTGCTTCCTGAACCTGAACTGGGAGCTGGTTCCACAGGAGAGGAGCTTGATAGCTAAAGGCTCTGCTTCCCATTCTACATTTGGAAACTCTGGGAACCTCAAGTAGACCTGGAATCTGAGAATGAAGTGTTATGCTGGGATGATATGGTACTATGAGGTCTTTCAGATATAAAGGGGCTTGATCATTAAGTGCTGTATAAGTGAGGAGAAGGATGTTAAATTCTATTCTAGATTTTACAGGGAGCCAACAGAGCGAAGCTAATGTAGGAGAAATATGATCTGTCTTACTAATTCCAGGGTTACTTTGAGACAGGATGCTTCTAATTTTAGAGATATTCCTCAGGTGGAAGAAGGCAGTTTGAGAGAATTCTTTTACATAGTTAAAGGAGATATCCTGGTCAAAGATGATGCCAAGATTCCTTACAGTAGTGCTAGATGCCAGTGCTATGTCATCTAAAGTGACTATATGATTAGACATCATATCTCTGGGCCCAAATAGAATAACCTCTGTAATAATTGAATCATCCATCATTTGAACCTCTTCTGGGGGTTGCTGGAGCCAATCCCAGCTGTCGCTTGGCAAAAGGTGAGATGCACCCTGGACAGGTTGCCAGTCTTTACATATGTAGAGACGTACAACTATTATGCTCACAGGCACTTTAGAGTCACCAGTTAACCTACCTGCATCTTTGCATTGTGGAATCAAGTCCAAATAAACTACACAGAAAAGCTCTCATTAGTCTTCTAGGTGTGATGGATATGATTTGCTATAATTTTAACATCTAACCTCTAAAAACTTTTTAGTATATTATTATAATCATTTCAGTTTATGTTGTGTTTTTCTTTGATAGCTCTTTTCTCTATACTTTTCACTTAAGGCATATGATCACCTGATACACTTTAGAAAGTGTGTGTTCTGACAGGAAAACAAGTGAAAGAACAAGAGGCACTGGCAGTTTAATCAGTATACATGAGACAGTACAAGGGGTCAGGCATCATAATATGATACAACTTGATTCATTATCATAGCTTGAAGAGTTTTAGTTTAATGTGTTAGCTGAAAGATAAGCCAACCACAGAAGCCTCCCAAAATGAATGGCATTTGTGTAATGAGAACTTGTGTTTTTCTCTTTAGAACCTGTGGTTTGCCAACCCTGGGGGCAGTAACAGCATGCCAAGTCAGAGTCGCAGCTCTGTGCAGCGGACCCATTCACTCCCTGTCCACACTACCCCACAAACCATGCTCATGTTCCAGCAGCAAGGTATAGTGTTAGGTTGAGCCTCCTTTTAGAGTTTTATCAGTCTATTGCTGTCCTCGATTACATTTTATTATACTTAAAATATATTATTTTGTTTCATTTATGCTTTAATCATATATTTACTATTTACAGCACTAGTTTTACATGCACATTGTTTATCTTATATTTATAAAGTAGTTTTGTCAGGCTAAACAGGAAATAGCTAATGCAATATATAATTAATTTGGAAATGGTAGATTTGATTCTGATAGAGAGTTTTATAGGCCACACAAGCTACACAGCATTTGCTTTTTTTGTTGTTTTGTTTTTTTGTTTTTTTTAAAAGGCCATTTGGCCAGATGCCAGCAGAAAGAGCTGCTCTCCCTCTGCGCCAAGGACAAAATGACAAGACAGCTTAACGGCATGTTGCTGCAAAGAGTCTGTCACCTCGTACAGCATACATAACCTTTTGGTTGCCCTGTCTTCTGTGCCAGATGCCACACACAAGCATTGCATATTTATGTGTAATGGCTTTGTTGTGTTTTAATAGAATCCATGTGTTGAAGTTTTCCGGAATTTTGCACGGAAGCCAAAAGTTCATATTTTTAACAGGCCAACCCGACATTCCATGTCTTACGGAGGCTGTGGCTACTTCGTATTGCTCTTTAGTACTGAAATATAACAATATTTTGTTTAAGAAATACAGTATCATAAATGTTATATTCCTATTTGTTAGTTCTCCAAATCAACCCTAAAGAGCTTCTCAAGACCAGTGTGCGTTTATACGTGTTTGCAGTTCTGTCATAGTAATGGCAGTGACAACTAAAAGTGGCGTAAAGAAGTGGTGCCTTTCACCAGCGGGGCTACTCCTGATGTGATGTTTTGTTTGTTGCTGCTGTGCCTCAGTTATTAGAACTGACATGTCTAACACCACACAACAGGCCACATACACCTTGTCACCTAGGTGTACTTTTTGCAGTTTATTTGAACTTTTAAAAATACTTTGCTGCCTTTCTAATCTGTATCAGACACTATCTTGATCAGACACTGATGTGCACTTTGTTGTGCAAATAGAGAAGCTGGTTAATTAATATATTTGTTGTAGGAATTTAAGACATCCAATTTAATATGTTGGGTTACCCGTAACAAGCTTGTTTGCTAATCACTAATTACTATGAACGTGAAAAGGTGAAAACAGACTCAACAGAAACTGTTGAGTGTAATTTGTTACCGAGCTTACAGCTGAGCAGGTTCTGGTGGACTGTGTCTGACAACAGCCCTCCACTCTCTGATGAGCCCTGCCAGGTCCAGGCTACCTGCTAAGCACTGAATCACATCAGCAGTAGAAAGGAAGGCAGAGGACCAGGGGACAATAATAACAGATTTCTATCTTTTTATTCTTCACCCAACTCTTAATGTCTGGACTAGTATGTATTTTATTGAGGTGCTGTCCCACTGCTGTAGTCTGTGTGCTCGGACAAGATTCAACCCAAAAATCCAAATGTCCAGTTTTTTGCCCACAACTGATTTATGGTCTAGCTGCACTTCTGTACTTCATTTGAGTCTAACCATTTATTTAACTCTTCACTTATCTGTAATTATTTTTTCTGCTCTGTTACCTTGTAACTGAAATTTGTATCTGTTATTTCTTTACGTAGGGAAACTAGTTTAATTTTAAGGTTCGATAACTTGCAAAGTCTTAAAAACCAACATGTAGAAGGACTGTGATAAGATTGTGAATCGTGATGCTGCCTGAAAAAAATAGTTATATGATATTTTTGCCCTATCACCCACCCCTAGTTGTCTAGGCACCATTCATAACAGCTGTGTATAACCATCAGTCAGGGGTCATCGCTGGTTTATGTGCTGAGAACACACTCACAATCTGCCTCTCCTCTAACCAGTATTATAAATTATGTCTACATTCACCTGAGACAGATTACAGTTTACACCTCACATCAGAATTCAGCTCAAGTGTGTCTTGGGCATGCACTTGGGATCTTATTTTGTCAAAATGTAGGTAGGCACATTTGACATAAGTCATGAAACAAAGTAAGAGGATTGCAGAGAAGGTACCACATCTCAGTGAAAGTGTCTGACCCACTACGATCAAATCAGTTTTATATCATACGGTACAAATAGTTTTCCTTCTAGTTTTTTCTGCTTACATAAAGTTGACAGGCTACGATGAATGAAACTGTCTTTAATTATGTTTCTTTTAAATAGTAATTTGTTTTATTATTATTGGCCAACAACAATCTTATCTTGAATTTAATTTTGATCAAGCATAAACATTATTTCACCCTTAAACCAGATTTAAAATATTTACTATACAGTGCTCACAATAGTTCAAGCCTTAATCATCCTTTGGACTGTTTTTATTCCCTCAGAATGCCAAGTTCCAGGCGCTGACCTGGAGATCAACCCTACGCTGGAGTCACTGTGCCTCAGTATGACAGAGCATGCCTTAGGGGGTAAGTGTCCTGAGCTGCCTGATACTAAATAGGCCACATGTAGTGTATGTTCTACACTACATACAAAACTATTACACATTCATTTCATGTTAATATTTATAATTTATAGAAATCATAACACACAAGTTTAAGAGTCAGTAGCTCTGTATAATTTATCTGGTGTATTGTGTGACTGTTTAGAAAGGTATCCACATTGCCTGAATTTCCTGAGTTAGATGGAATTTAAAGAAGTTAAACTCTTTTCCTCCCTTTACCAGTGGCAGATTAAAAGCTATAGTATATTGTGAATTCAACATAGTTTGGCTTATTTTCTGGATGTATAAAATGAAAAAGTGCTGCAAAAAAGTATTTGTCACATTTAAATGATTCAGATCATCAAACAAGTTCTGGTATTACACAAAGATTAATAAGTAAGTAAAAAAAAAAAGATCAGAAATGCTGAGTCCAATTTTACGGCCTGATTACTGCCAGACCTGTTGAATCAAGAAATCACTTAAATAGAAGCTGTCCCACCAAGTGAAACGTGCTAAAACATCTCAAAGAGCAAAAGAAATTCAAGAAAAGATGAGAAGCAAAGTAATTGATACGTATCATTCTGGAAAGAGTTCCAGCGCTATTTCTATGGCTTTGGGACTCCAGTAAACCACAGTGAAAGCCATTATCCACAAGGGGAGAAAACTTGGAACAGTGGTGAACCTTCCCCGGAGTGGCCAGCCTAACAAAATTACTCCACAATGAAGACTCATCCAGGAGGTCATAAAAGAACAACATCTGTAGAACCACATGCCTCAGTTAAGGTCAGCGTTCAACAATAAGGGGACTGGGCAAAAATGGCATCTGTGGGAGAGTTCCAAGGTGAAAGCCACTGCTGACCCCAAAGAACACAAGGTCTTGTCTTACATTAGCCAAAAATTATTATCCCCAAATATTCTGTGGACTGATGAGACAAAATCTTTTTGAAGGTGTGTGTAAAACTAACACATCATGAAAATACATCAAAACAGTCAATCTGGGGCTGCCTTGCAGCTTCAGCAGGACTTGGACGACTTGTCATAATTGACGGAACCATGAATTCTGCACTCTACTACAGAATCAGAAGAAAGAAGAACAATGTTCGCTCATCATTTTGTGACCTGAAGCTCAGTCACATTTGGCACATTTAGCAAAAGAATGATTCAAAACACTCTTAAGTCCATCTTATGATGGCTCAAAGAAAACAAATTTAAAAAGGAAAGGAAAGGAAGGAAAAATGGCCATCGCCACAGCAATGTGAAAGACTCATTGCCAGTTAACAAATGCTTGATTGCAGTTGTTGTCACCAAGGGTGGCACCACCAGTTCATATAGGGCCAGGCAGGTTTGGACAGCTTTTTTCCCTGAATAAAGTAAATCATCATTTTAAAATAGCATTTTGTATTGACTTATCTGTATGAATAATTCAAATTTGTTTGAGGATCTGAAGCAAGTGTGACAAATATGCAAAAAAATCTGAAAGATGGCGAATACTTTTTCACAGCACTGTAAAATGACAAAATTAACCACTGCTTCTTATTTAATCTAAATGAGATCATATTTTCAGTTTTTGCACTGTTCACTATGACACGAAATGCTCTGTTCACTTTTGTTTATATACATGGTCACATTTAACAAATGCATATGTTAAAGAAATGTATTATTAGGATTTTAAGCAGTGAGGTGTATCCTCATAAATGCTACTTACTACTGTTAATTTGAGTGACTGGCATACCATGAAATTTGGGGTTTTAAAGGTTTTGGATCCAAGGCTAATACTGAGACCCAGCAGACATCCAGCATCTCTCACAGTCTCCCTGATGCCTGCAAATTATAACTGCAGCCTGCAAAAAATATTTAAGGAATAAGATTTTTCTTGTCACAAAAGGGCCTGTCTCTTGTTTTTGTCTGCTGCAGGTCTAGTCCACTGCTTCACTTCTGAGATAGTACAGTAAAGGTCATCCATGTTTTAAATCCCCCCCAACCCCACAAAAACAAAATGAAAACCAAGCTATGACCAAAACTGTGGCTCAAAAATCAAGGTGTGAACCAAACCATGGCTTTGGAAAATTGCTACAACCCTACATAAAGTGCACAAAAGACATGCGGTGAATGTAGAATGGCACGTACACATAAGAAGGCTTCAGTAGCTTTTTCAGGCCATGCAAGAGAATAGAACTATCTGCAGGAAACGGACTATTTAAAGATGAAATGTGAATGATGCACTATATGTTATTATAGAAAATGTCTTGAAGCATATTTTTTTCTAATCTCCTCAGATGGAACAGACCGGACATCAACAATATGAAAAGAAGAAAGGAAACATACACTTCAATTGAGGCCTGTTGAGTTCCTCATCACCCAGCACAAAGATATACATATGCTTAAAAAAAAACAAAACAGGCAAAGCAGTCACTACAAAATGACAAAAAAACTGTGTATATGTTCTCTAATATTTTTGTACTTTATTATATACAACTAAGTTTATTAAAAATGGAATACAGATGATTATTATATTGCAGGACAGAGATAAACAAAAGGTAAACTGTGCAAACCGTTCCATGTCACCTGCAGGACTGTGACATGACGTGCTGAGGCTCAGTTTGCCGAGGTCTGAGGAAAAAAGCAGTGGATTGGTGCTGTCTTAAAGAGGTTCTGCCCTCTGAGTTATTCTTGTTTTGCCCCCTGCCTTGGAGCAGGGCTTTCTACCTTGAACACACTGACAGTCACAGCCCCCTGCACCACACAGTGTGTAGATTCAGAAAATGTTCAGCCAGAAGTAAGGCACTTTTATTAAATTATCTCTGATATTAGGCACTAAACTGTAATTGACCCATGGATACGCTCGTTGAGATCCCACTTGTAGGCAGGTGTTATCGAACAGACACCAGTACACTTCCTAGCCATCTTAAATGCTGCATAACCAGGGGGGGCTTGTGTTGGCTGAAATTTAGACCTCTTTTCTTGGTTGTTCTCTTTCCTCTCTAGAGATCATTTTTGTGTGGAAGGCAGGAAAAGGAAGGACCAAAAGAATTAAGGAATAGCTTGTAACCCGGCTGTGGGTCTACCCTTTGTCTCGGTTGTTTTCCCTAAAGTCAAAGTAGAAATGACTGTCCTCCTCTAAACTTCTACAAAGCCAAAGAGAGGGGTTGTGCGATTGTTAATTTGAGAAGAATATTTGTAGTGAAATGCAACAGAATGGTGTAATTCTTCTTAAGAAGAAAAGCAGTTTGAAGAATTTATGCCAGCTGCAATTTGTCTCTGTTATTTTATGCCCTACTACATAAATGATGATGAATCTCATTTTGTGCCGAGGAAAGCCCAGAGGGCTGAATAAGGGCTGGTGAGGTTTGTACTGTGTAAGAAGCCGATTTGATATTGAATTGATAAAACCGAGGAGTGTGTTTTCAATTTACACTCTAATGCCGGGTGAGAAAACGAAATGAAACCCATTTCAACCCTGTGGCTCCGTTTATGATTGGCTGCGGAAAAATGAAGCTTGATCTGGTAATAAATGCTCTGGAGCGCGGTGCCTCACCGTCTCGGTGCCCTCTTCCTCATATGGCCAACGTGATGATTTGATGAATCATACTTTTCAAGGTGCTTGACGATGTCCATATTTTCTGTTTGTGTCTCAATGTGTTTCAGTCAGAAGCCGAAGATTATCATGTGGTATCAGTGTTGAATCAAAAACTGTCTTATACAAACTCTGCCTTTGAATGTGGCAGAGCGGAGGTGCATGTATGTGTAATATGGTCTTAACTTTTGGATCACTTTTGGTTGCATCATAAGGCAGGGATAACCATTCACATATTATTTCAGCAGAGCCATAGGAGGTGTGTCTAGTAAAGATGGTTATTTACAGATATCTTTTCCAATTGTAGTTTTTTACTCTCCCTTGATATTGATAACTTATGCTTATTTTCTATAATCGCATGTTTTGCCACACTAATACAGCACTGTTCTAGATAGAGGACATGGTGGTTGATGGTGCTCAGAGTCACCAACAACTAGAGAGCAGAAACCTTGCAACTAATGTTGTATGTTTATATCGCCTAAATGTCACTGTTTACATCTCTCTGGGATAACGCCCAATCCATGTTATGTCATGAATATCCCATTGTCTCACTATAACACATTAAAGAACTGAAGCCTTCTCGAACATGAGCTGGCTGGGTAGAGCCTGAAAGCCTTCTACCCATCGATCCATGGACTCCATATGAGTCTCAGTAGATTTTTCAAGTGATAGCTGTACGAGGCATGTGGTGACTTCAGATGATAGCTTTCCTGGCCTTGCAGTTGACCTGTTAGCTCTCATGTCGTGATAAACTATCTGTGTTGTTTGAAATGCACAGCTCCAGCGTCTTGAGTAGTATTCTAGTCATGGATTTCTTCAGAGCAGGCTCTTGGATAGATCTGACTTACTAATAGCATCACACTCATGCCCGCAAAGGATTTACGTGAGCAATTGTCACAACTTTATTAAAGCTATCTTATTTTTAACTACTCTATACTGTATATCGATTGTGTTATGTTACAAATGGCTCAGATGATCCTTTTCATAGCCTCTGGAGCTTCAGACACCACACATATTACTGCACAGACACAGAGGTACAATGCAGCAGATTGCTGCAAGTGTCGGTGCATAATAGAGATGCAGCAGGGGATGACGATACTTATCTGAGCCACAAATGATGTGATTACGAGTAAACTGAACACTAATAATAGGCCAAGGAATATGTTTACTCCATGTTTACATTCCAGTGATGCATGAAATGAGTTGGATATGCACTTCACAAGTTCAGCCTGGTGTACTTTGACATACCAGGCATCCACTAGGAGGTACAGAGCCTGTGTCATTTGGAGACTTCTACCAAATGGTCCTGAGATCGTGTTAATGTCCCTGCCAGGCATAGTTATTGGTTTAATGCAGCCAGCTGCAGGCTACATTTCTTATATTTGTCTTGTACAATTCATATTCTCACAAGTCCCTGCATATTTTCTAATATTTTATGAACCTTTTGCATCCCATGCTTTCACTCTGTTTTTACTGTCACTCATATGTGTGAATGGTCTGAAGTGCAGCATCCGTCGGATCATTAACAGTCCAAATAAAGAGGTTCAGTTCTTTCGCAACTTAATTCGTGGTTCATGTGTATTTTCTTTGACACGCCCTTTAACAGATGTCACTTTTATTGCTCTCACTCTGACGTTACAGACGTCCGTTATGCTCCGACGTTATAGAAGAAATTACGCCAATTACTTTGTACTTCCGGGTTGCAGCAGTTTTATTTATAAAGCTAATGTGAGCTAGCCGCCTTTCTGTTAACGCCATTACTTTATCTAAAAAGAAACAAACTCTTTCGTCTTGAAACTTGAGAACAACTGTTTAGGTATGTTCACAGTGTGTGTTACGGTTGGTAAATCCTAATACGAGTTGCGTTAAGTGCAACTTAACCTTTCCTCCTTCAGTCAAGAGTACTGCTAACCGCTAGCGTTACTGAAGTTAGCACATAACTAGCAGTTAGCTGTTCGGCTAACTTAGCCTGCCAACCGTAAACAGCTGCTCGCTAACAACGTTAGCTACCGTTCAAGTCAGTGTTGTCGTTCGGTCTTTTAATTGTCAAGTTAGTGTTGAGTGGTCGGTTTGCGCCAAGAATGTGATACTTTCTCCGTGTTTAAGGCTAGTTAGTGTGTAGTGAGAAAAGTTAAAATATTTTTCATCCACTTTCTGCTTTCTCTTCAAATTGTGATCTGTCAGCTCCTTCCTGTTTAACTTACTGAGCGATTATGATTTTAATCAAGACAGAAACAGGATGATGGTCAAAAACAATTGGGAAACTTCAACTGATTAGTCACGTGAAAGTTTGTTCTTTATCAACTTATTAACTAGTCAAAACCGGTCGAAAGTATCTCCTGGTGTGTTAGTTAGCTATCTGTTAGCTAGGTCTGTGCAGTTTGTCACCGATTACTTAACTTACATGGACGTTAAGTTATAAAACTGTAAATCTAAATACTTAACGTTACTGTTTCAAGCATGAAATTACCTAGAAAGGAGCGTGAAAAGATTTTAACTTCAACCAGTAACTTAGCCAATTGCATTTCTGATAAACATAACTTCTGTTGAGTTTGTCAGTTGTGTGTTAGTGTAAGAACAGGAGGTAAGTCCATACATCAGCATATTAAAGGGCTTTAAAACGTCCTCTAGTAACCGTTCAGCTGATAGTTGAGGTAAGGTGACAAGCAGGACAGACTGGTCTGGTAGAGCTCCTCACTGTGGGTAAAGCTAATAGGATAAATGTAGCTTAGACCCTCAGATTATGTAAATAATCAAACGGCCATTCGTGTGAGGCCATACAGTTCATTAACACTATAAATGGTCTCAAAATAACCATTAGAAATCAAGTGATTTCAATAGTTTACTGTGATTTCTAAACTGCATAGGTTTTGGAAGTGAACATGGGTTTTTGGAAAATTGTGACGGTTTTCTACACTTAAAAATTAAGGCACTAATTGAGAAAATGATAGATAAATTAAATAATAGTGAAAGTAATTTCAGTTGTCAGTTTAGAATCAATTCTACTCTAAAACAGTTTCAACAAAAATGAACATCGTGGATTTAATTTGGAGCTGTGCTGTTGTGTTGTGATTAGTTTTCAAAGCATGTACCCAAAACTCTCAGTTTGCATAACCAGACATATTTTGTGTAATCCCTAATGTTTTTTAAAAGAACATTTTAGGCCTTAAACTCTCATTTTCTTTTGCAGGTTGTTTAAAGTCTCTGTGGCCACAATGGCTGCATGATTTAAAAAAAAAAAAAAGTATACAAAGGATGTGGATGGAAAACGTGCTGCTGAAAGATAACTACAATTAACAGTCATCCTTTTTGGTATCTGTTTGGAGTGGCCTGACTGTTGCAGTTTCACCACATCATTCATCATGTCATCACCAAAGGAATCTGGGACCCGAGGGAAGGATCGAGAGAGGGGGGCACGTCCTAAGGTGAGACAGAGCCGGTCAGAGGAGAGACGAGATGCCGGCAGCGGCCGGAAAGGTGGAAAGGGGAAGAAAAAAGGCCTTGCTTCTCATGAACCAGCAGCTGAACGTCCTGTTAGTGATGGCTTTGAGTATGGTGAGCTATTGAGTGACCTAGAGACCAAAGACCAGTCTTCCTCACCTCTTCTGAAGGAGAGTTGGAGGTGGCAGGGTTTGGAAGTTGCTGCCTCATTACTAGGACAGGAGCGGGCATTAACCAAGCCGGGACTGGGAACAGTCGACTCAGTCAGCAATTTATCTGCATCCAGCGAAGTTGATGGCAGAGGGTCAAGCAGCAGTCGCACTCTTCGGCAGAAAATCCAAGATGCAATGGGGCAGTGTTTCCCGATAAAAACACACAGTGCAGCAGCACCACCTTCACCTCCTCAGGCTCTTTCATCATCAACTGCCTGTGTTTCCTCAAGGCGGAAGATCCATCTCAGTGAGTTGATGTTGGACGACTGCCCTTTCCCTGTAGGATCTGAGCTGGCTCAGAAGTGGTATCTCATTAAGCAACACACGGCTCCCATTACTCAGCCTCCTATGCTTGATTCTACAGTGGTGTGCAGTCCCCCAACATCAGCCTTGGCTACTGTAGTGGAGGATGTAGATGACAGGTTGCGAGAGCGCAGGCGCATCAGCATTGAACAAGGTGTTGAGCCACCACCCAATGCAGAGATCCACACATTTGAGGTGACAGCCCAAATTAACCCTCTCTACAAGCATGGCCCCAAGCTGGCTCACGGTATGAACGAGTTAGCTGGGACTGACAGAGCCTCTGCTCAACAGCAACAGCAGCTTCTTCTCCAAAGGCAGCAGCAGCACCAGCTTCTGTTACAGAGCTGTTTGGACACTCTGGATGAGGTAGTGGCCTCAGCATCAGCTTCTGTCCACACCAGCGATTCCATCTCTGACCCTCTGGTTGACCCAGATATTACAGCGACCAACATGCCGTCTAGAACCATACTTCAGCAGACTGAACAGCACAAATCTCATGATGGCTACCGCATTCACACTCAGATTGATTACATTCACTGTTTAGTTCCAGACCTGCTGCAGATCACCAACCTCCCATGTTATTGGGGGGTCATGGATCGCTACGAGGCAGAGACACTGCTGGAGGGAAAGCCAGAAGGCACCTTCCTCCTGCGCGACTCTGCCCAGGAAGACTACCTCTTCTCTGTCAGCTTCCGCCGCTACGGCCGGTCGCTACATGCTCGCATTGAACAGTGGAACCACAATTTTAGCTTTGACGTGCACGACCCCAGCGTCTTCCATGCTCCCACAGTTACAGGGTTGCTGGAGCACTACAAGGACCCTAATTCCTGCATGTTCTTCGAGCCACTGCTTTCCAACCCCATACACCGCACACAACCCTTCAGCCTGCAGCACATCTGCCGAGCAGTCATAAGCAGCTGCACCACCTATGATGGCATTAACATGCTTCCCATTCCAAATGCATTGAAAAAACACCTGAAGGAATACCACTATAAGCAGAGAGTACGCGTGCGGCGGATGGATACATGGTGGGAATAAAGAACAATAGAAAATACTGACTGAAATAAACAATACATTTTTAATGCAAAATTTAACTAACTGAACTGACCAGGTCTTTTTCTTCATGCTATATTAACCTACACCGCACTGTACGTATTTATTTTATTCCTGCTGTACCTGTCTTAACAATTGTACTAAACTACACTGATGAGACAATATGTAATCTCACTGATGTTGCACACTTCCAAGTTCTTTATGCTCAAATTAAACTTGTTAAGACCTGTGGTGTTCAGAGAAGTACCTTGGTACGTCATGTGTTTTCCAGTGTGACTAAATCAGCTTAATTATCTGACAGTGTGAGAAAGTGTCCCAGTGTGACTTGAGATGATTATAATAGGGTTGTTCATCAGTCACGTGCTGAGAAGGTGGAACACATCCTGACAAGACTTCTTTCTTGTTACTGAAGTGTGGAAGTGCAGCACATCTGTAGTATTAATCATAGGTTTTTGACTGGAAGTGGTGAGAGACATGTTATCTGAGCTTATTAACAAGGAGTCTGGTTGCTCTGGAATAGGTATTTTCACACACTGAAGGCATTGTATTATCACATCAGCAGTGTTGTTTCAGATGCAAAGAGCGAGCGATGCCCGTGTTCTGCTTCGTTTAGCTGTATTGTCTGCACCTTAACATCCTATAACCATCCATACTTTCTCCTACAAGGTTAAATTGCAGTCAGATCCAACAAAATTTATTAGGTTTGAAGTGAAGGCTCAAATGTGGCCTTTACAAACTCGCCAGCAGCAATTGAAAAAGCTGTATTATCAGAATGGAAATGTAGCTTAGACATTTATGGATTTTGCTGTCCGAATTCCAAATTTATTCTTCATTATTTCAGAGATTTAGTTGGGCTTTTCAAGACCCAGATCCTTAAAGAAATTAAATATATTAATTATCCTGTTAGAATGTCTCCTGTGTGTATTTTAAGAGACAGTGTCCCTACACACTAATCTTTCATTCCAATTCATTAAAAAAATTGCCATTATGAATTAGCAGTGAGTATGAGGGGTAAAGCAGATGCACTAGAAGTTTACTCAGCATCAAGAAACTGCACAAACACAAAGTCCTCCACGCCAAATGGAGATACCACTTTAAAGTTTTTACTCTAGGAGAAGTTCTACAGATGTAGCACTAAAAAATGTTGGTCTTTGTCACAATTACTCCACTAAGGAAATGATTTTTCTAATGGTATTGAGTTTAATGATAGTCTTGTGAAGTGTAGTCTAATTTGTTTGCAAACTTCTAAAATGGCAGAGCTTTTTTTGTAATTGGACAGAAATAAGGATAAAGATGTGTAAAGACTTGGTGTGAGTCCATTTTATGTCCTGGCAGGTGGCAAATCCTGATTAATAGTTGACCTGTCTGCAAAAAATAAGTAAAGTCACAAACTGAGTAAAAAATACAATAGTTTCTGTGAAATAAAAGCAACATAAAATAGAAATATTCTAGTAAAGTACATGCATGTGAAAATTGTACACAAGTATGATGCTTGAGTAAGTGTACATAGTTACCACCTCTGGGGAGAAGGGATGTATTTGGAGTTTCTGGAGCATGGACATTAAATCAGTTACAGAGACAAAGTCCTGGAAGGTTTACAAAGAAGAATCAATTGGAAGATTAAAACCTAAAGGCACTAAGGAGAAGTGAAAGTCAAATTACAGTATATGAGTTTAAGTCGTGAGATACACACAGTGTAAAGTCGTATTGCAGTACAGGGTGTAATGCCCTGTGGTGTATGGCATAGGGTACAACAGTCAAAGTCAGTTTTTATGGTCAATACAACCATATGTGCAAGACATACAGTGTATCGAAATGATGTTTCTCTCTAACCCTTAAATTATATATGTACAACAATTAAAAATGAGGCGCAACATAAGTATGTGTATATAAATATAATATAAAACGTAGAAATAAACCTGTGGTAAACTGTGGAACTAAATGTAAACACTCCTCTTTTTCACTTGCCAGTAGAATGGTAAAAGGATTACATATGCAACAATTACACAGAATAATAGGGTAAGTCTGATCAAGAATGGCAGGCAATGATATGCAAATAAAATGAATAAATCACAAAATCCCCATAACAAAAATAAAAAGCATTTAATGCCAGACAGACTTTCATTTACCCTATTATCTACGACTTTTTCAAATATTAATTGCAGAATTTACCTGTGCAGTGGAGTCATTTACTGCTGTGTGTGAACAACATTTTGTATAACACTCAAAAGAGACCACATTGCTAATTGGCCTACGTGCTAAGTAATAATCACAAAAGACAACCGTCCAAATGTTAATTGCAAAGCATGGAGAATGGATCCCACTGTGATGTTGTATTCTGCTTAAGATGAGGTGATGTGACGTGTGGGATGCAAATCTTCCTTGGCAAGCACTCATCCATTAAAACGCTGCTATACAGTAATTTAAACAGCAGCTCCAAGGCAGAATTTAAGTCTGCATTCAAAATGCAACCTTTGGCCTCTGTTTTTTTAATGGGGCTGCCTTACAAACTACATTATAAAATAAGATTTGCAGTTATGATCTGGCAAGTGCAAGTGTGGGCTGCTCTATGAACCCTCTGCACAAGCAAGTTTCAGGTCCTTGACAGCTCAAGGCTTTTATCTTATGTCTGCCACCATAATTTAATGCTCTGCAATATGGTTTCCTTGGCATGCAGTATAATATCAATCATGTTTCTGAATCCAATTTTAAGTAAAATTTATTTAACCGATCCCATATTTTTCTTAATTTTGTAAAAAGATGATGAGCTGTAATTAATAAGGATGTTCATATAAAGGGCAGTGTTAATTATTGGTTTGACCGCCACTGTCATTCAAGTAGTTCCTAATAATTGTGTATATGCAAATTAAATTTTCCTGTGACCAAGAATACATTTAAACATAAACAGAAGAAAAGGTGCTAACTGGAACCATTTATGGTTTAACTGATTGCACGGATTAACCAATTTTTGCTTCCACAAAGAACCTTTTAGAAGAAGCTTCTTTAACGTCAGTGGTACTTTAAAGAACCGGTACAAAAACGGGATCTTTAAGAAGCCATAAGAACGTTCTTTGTAGACCTCTCTATTACAGTAATGAATCATTTTCAAATAGTTCTTCAAATGACCTATTGAAGAAACATGATTTATTAACATTGGCTGTGTGTGAAATCACTCCCTATTTGGTATATAGTGCACCACATAGGGTGTTTCCTATTTTGTAGTGGTGTCTGAATGTTAAGTGAGTATTTTCACACTGTATATAGTGCACTGAAGGTAGTGTACAATAGCACCGGCATTAGTGATGAAACAACAAATGATGATTAGTCTGAAATCTCAAGGTACTGCTCACTACTGAGTGTATTGTTATATAGGGAATAGTAAATACGCGTTAATTTCGAACACAGCCATGGTGAATTAAATTGCAGTTGTTCAGTAATCCAGTAGTGCAATAATAATAAATTAATATGTAACACTTTCCTCAAAATTTCTCTCGACATTAACAGCTGTTTATAAATGCAACTACTTAAATTGTCTCAGCTTTATTTCAATAATTGTTTTAAAACTGCATGACAAATTTCTAAAACACAAACTCGATGCACAAGTATAGCTTGGAATTATAAAATGCTGTAGTACATGAAGCACAGCAGGTGGCTGTAAAGAGCTTCAGTGTGTTTTACACTGGCTGCTCTCAGGCCTGTGTGTTCTCTGTGTGTGGTGTGTTGAGATGGTGGGATTGAGTGTGCTTGCTGCATCTGGCACTCATCATGCAGGTATTACAGGTCCCTGGGGGAAAAGGAGGACTTTTCTTTGCCTGGATCAGCAGGCCCAGAGGGACAGCATGCTCAAGCAAAGCAGAAAGCTGATTGGCTACACATACTTAGTGTTTGTGCCGGTTTGGACCTCTTTTTCCCTCTCTTCCACTGAGGGAAGAGATTTTCCTCCGAGCCTAATCTCTACAGTTGAGCATCATGGGGGTGGAGAATAAGCTTGGAATGTTCATAACACCTGGGGACAATTACTTTCCCAAATAATCTGCCTGTTGTAATTTAACAAATGTCCTAAGAGGGCTCCACCTGGCACAGACTTGGCTTATCTGAGATAAGAAACGCGCACAATGACTGAGTCTTTTTGTAGGTGTGTTACATATAATTTTTAAACTCTGCTGTCATGAGATGCTGTGTATGTAGGTCATTAATTCAGAGGAGGGCATATCAAACTGATTTCAAACTGGTGTGAGCTGCATATGGCGTGTTACTTTCTTATCCACCCTGAGAAGGGGAATGCTGTGACAGGGGAAACATTGGAGCTGAGAGAGTTATTTTTGGTCAATAAATGAATCCAGCTGAATTTCAACCTTGAACATGAATAGGAACATTCTTGCCTGTTTCGAGCTGCGCCTTTTGAAAGAGAGCACTTTATGTCAAAACCAAATAAGTAGCTACTGAGTTATTAAAGTGTGCGTTCTTAAAAGTCTCACAATTCCCCAGCCCCCCCAGGAGGTACACTGTCACAATGTGACGTGCTTACATTTGATGATTGTTTCCCTTGAAGCAAACCTTTTGACAACAAAATATTTCCTCTCCTTCTGAACTAAAATCCAACTGCACTCATGTTCTCTCATACATGTGGGAACTCATATTTCGGCCTCTGCCACAGAAAAACATCAGTTTTCTAATTTGGAGCTGCTTGTGTTTTTCCTGCCTCTGTTTTTCACTCTGCTCTGACAGGTTGTTGATGGAATAATGGGGGCGTTGGGCATGCTACAACCAAGCCAATGGATACAACACAGATTGATGGGATTGTTGTGTAAATGACACAGCCATTAACCGAGAGGCGGGAAATAATTCCACAATATACCATGGACAGATGATGATGCTAATGTTGGACTGTATGTGAACTATTCAAATGAGCATATCCTGTAATCCGGTGTCAAAATGTAGTTGTAATGTGCATCATAATGTGTTTGTACATACGCCTGTAATGGAGCAGATAACACAGATATAATTATAGATAAGCATTGTTGCCTTGAAAGTAGTGGTTAATTATAATAAGCCTTCACAATGGCTGTGAAAAAGACCCATGCATCACAGTGTGGATAAATTAAATGGTATAACTCCTGCTCTCTGTGGCTAATTATTCTGATGCACAGCAGCTACAGTGGCCGCTGTGTATTACTGTGAAAATGTATAAATGAGAAAGGAACGTCTGGACCTTGCCAGCTAGTTATTGTAAGAGTCATCCCTCAGAATGAGCAGCCAGTGGTATTTTCAGGTATTCATTTTCCATCCATTTAACATTTTGTCACAGTGCGGTCAGGTTTCATCTGCAGGGAAACACATTGGAGGAGCTCTGACACCTAAATTATCTTGACTCCAAGGAAATCACACAAACCATATATTTGTTGTCACTTTATTACATGTGGACAATCGTCTTGCAAATAAATTGCCCCTTATTACCATGTCTTAGTGTTTGTCTGATGCATGTGCTATTTTACTTCGTTGAAGTGACTGGATTTTATTGGAAGTATTGTTGAAGTGTGCTGTGAGTCACATTATTGTGATAATACGTGGTGTGTTTGTCTGTTAGGTCACATCCCATTATAGTTACATGCCCTTGTTTGTGACAGTAGACTGTATGGTAGTGACATTATTAGAATGTATCATAATAACTTGATGCAATGTAAGTGTACAGTTTTTCATTTTCATTATTTTCTAATGACAAATGTTACTAATTGTATTATTATATATATACAGTATATATAGAGCTTTTTCATAGCATTTTTACCTATCATAAGAGAAAACCCAGAGGAGTTACCAATAAGATTTTTTCAGTAAGCCATGACAGTGTGACAGTTTACTGACATGCACAATACCAGCACCTGAAAATGAGGCACCTAAATGGAATTCAGCTATTTAATTTTATTGTACACACCAGTTTTTACGTCATAAAAACATGATAAATATTTTATGTTATGTATTAAAAAAATATGAAGACATTATTTTATACTAATAATTCCAATAAAAATCGACCTGATAATAAATCTAAGCCTGGGTGATCTCCAGAGGTTACTTCCGGCGGCCATCTTAGTTTGGAAAAACAAGTTTAAAATGTTGTGTTTCAGGTAAAATTTATGAATTTATTTGATGGAGTATGGACGGAGGAGCTTTTAAAGTATTTTGAGACAAATGTCTTCAAAAAAGATGTACTTTTAGGTAGCTGTCCAATGTGCTGCTGTGGTTGTTAAATTTTGGGTTGTGTAATTACCTTTGTGAAAAGCAGACTCTAGCTCTATGTGTGTAATGTAGTGCTGGCGCTAATTATCAACGCACAAGTCTCACATGTTTAAAAGCAATGACTAGTGAGGTGCACAAACCGTAAGGATTAGAAATGGTGCGCTAATAAAATATGTCTGTGTTTTTAAAGGCTACGGGAAGCAACGAGAAACGTCACCGAAAGCAACTGCTAGCTGTAAACTAGATGGGGACGTTAGCGGTCACTAATGTTTCACTGGTAATTTGGGTATCAGAAAACTTCGGACGTCATGTGTGATAGAGGACGTAACGTTAAGGCATTTGCCCCTGGCTGTAGCTGGAAACAGGTTTATCCCTGAAATATAATAGACATACAGATAAACACCAGACAGCCATGCACTATGGAGACAACACCGATGTCTCTGAGGACATTAAAGTATTCAGCACAAACAGACAGGTGCTCAGTAGGCTGCAAAGCACCATAATGGAAAGTTTAAATAATGAGACTCTGGAGAAAGTGTACCATAGGATGAGATGAACAGAAACCCACACACAGAAGAACAGAAGCTCCTGACCTCTGTGAAGGATTCCACTGACAAAGTAAGTAAGTCTTTTAACATTACATAGAGTCGGCATTGATGTGGTCCACTGAACATTAGCTGTTAAAGTTCTCTTGTTGTTTATAGTTTAGAGTGCACTGTGTGTGTTTTTGTGTGTCTTGCACTTGCAGCCGCTTAAGTTGGTTTGATGATCAGCATTATAGGATTGTGCACAGTTTGTCTGGGTTATGGATTGTTGTTTGGAATTAGCTTTAGCTGTTGATAGTACATCTGCCTTGAGCTGTGTGAGTCCACCAGCCTGTTCTCTTAGCTTACAGTATTTGTGTGATTAGCTTTTGTTTACCAGACTAACTTTAAAATATGACCAGCGAATATGTAAATCTACACACTCTCATGATATTCAAAGCTGCATTTCTATCCAAATGCACAAAATAATGCTGTCTGCATAAGGTAATCCAGCAAAAAGCAGACTTTCCTCATTTTTATAATCTCTACTCCACTGTTAATGGCAGCTGTGGTGACAGACAGCAGACGTGACCAGCTTAAAAACAAGATAAACGTCAGCAGTGCCATAAATTTAGATTACCTGTATTAACTGTCCGCCTCCTCAGTGCCTGTTTAGTGTTATGCATAGTTATTACTTCAAAGTAGACTTCATTCTGTTTGGTACCTCATCTGCATGAGTTAGAAATGAGGGAGGATATAGTGAAAAGTTGCCCATTGTAGTTTAACCAGGCAGCAGTTTAATAGCTGACAGGTCTAGCATGTTGTGTTGGATTCCGATTCAATGATTGAGATACATTCTGACATCGCACATCACTAAGTGGTAGGGATAGAGATTATTCCCCAGGTTGATATATTTGTGGGGCTTACTCAGTCAAATCTGCATGCTGAGTAAACTGATTTTAAGGTTCACTAAAGTGAAAAAGACTACTGATGCAGCAGATGGACTTTCATGACTTCTTCTGCATGAAACAACTGAACTTGTTGCAAACTGCAATACCACTGCAAAACTAGCCCTTTACTGTAAATTTGGTTACATGAATATGTGGATCAGAGTGCTTCCAATTTATTATATTCACTGGACATAGCAGGTGTGAAGTAGATTCCATTGATATCTGAAAACCTACCAGAATCTGGCTTAGTTCTCACCCCACTGTGTTGTACTAGCCTCAGTTGCACAATATAATTTTGCACTGATGCTTATACTACAAGCATTAAAGTACTTTAAAACTACTTTAGTTTACAGTCTGGCACACTCTCACAGTGTTACTGAAGCTATTTCTAATGTTATTAATAACATCTGTGATTTTCCTCCTGTGACTAGTCAAAATCGGAGAATCTTGTCATTTAAAGGCTAGGCATGTGTTTTCTATAGCTGTGGCTTATTTGAACTTCAGTCTGGTGGAAGCTGTGTAAAGCTGAGGTGTGAAATGGTGAAAAAGATAAAAACAACAGTGTTTGTCCAGCCCTAATCATTAACGTTTAAATCATTCTATCTTTGGCAATATTGTTGAGACATGCAAATCTTTTAAAGATTGATGAATCTACACACAAGGTAAAATGGCACCGCTGCAAAATGAACATTTAATTTGCATTTTAATGCTCTTTATATCTTTTCTTATTTTTCTTATCACGCCAAACAGCAGGTAAATAAATAAAATCTAAAGACCAGGCACCAGTATCACAAATCAAGTTCATCGTAGTCTGGCTCTCTTGAGGTTACGTCTTCAACGAGCCTAATATCTGCCATCTGGATTATGTGTATCTGTTATCTGGGTTTTCTGGGTTGGTGTAAATTTTGATAGGCTTTATGAAAATGATGAATGAAATGCTAAATGTGGTTTTGGGAGAAACAGCGGTACTTGTGTGTACATGGTGAATGTAAATATAAAGAATATAGTCATATGACCAGAACACTAAGCAGTAGAATCACTAGGCTATGAATAAGTTTAGGAACTGGTACGTACTCCATGTCTTATATAAACAAACAAGTATTGTTTTGCATTTGTGTCTGA
Source organism: Helostoma temminkii (assembly GCA_900302695.1). Classification (NCBI taxonomy): domain Eukaryota; kingdom Metazoa; phylum Chordata; class Actinopteri; order Anabantiformes; family Helostomatidae; genus Helostoma; species Helostoma temminkii. The sequence goes on along the minus strand of OMLM01020397.1, from coordinate 293,473 downwards.
TGATGAAACCACTAGTTCAACAAGTTGAAACTTCAGAAGAGTAATGTCAGATAGTTTCTGTACACACAACATCTATTGCATGTCTGCACATCTTAGAAGAGGGATCCTTCCTCAGTTGCTGTTCAAAGTTTGACTTGACTTGAGAGAGGAGAACAAAAGACGGATGGCTGATGAGGTCTGTCACACTGACATTTATTTATAGTCAAGTGAAGTATTTGACAGTGTGTGGATTATTATTCTTATAAAATACAATTGAAGGTATAATGTTTTTTTGTCTAATTATGATCACACAGCTGCCTCCTGAGCTGCCAGCATGGAATAAGAGTGTAAAAGCATGAACACTGTCGGCAATCCATTTGGGAATTAAAGAAACTTTACATAAACAGAATGCAACTGTAGCTGTTATTTT
>OMLM01020397.1:265870-278980 GCA_900302695.1 Helostoma temminkii | reverse complement strand
TAATACCTAGTTGGTAATGAGCAACAATGATACAGAATCAAAGGAACAAAAATGCCACTACAAACTGCGGGGAAGTGTACCTGTGGGAACCACTTTGCTTCAAATGTTCAAGACTGCCTATCCTTAAAAAGGCAGAAATCACCAACATAAGGTATCTCAAACACAAGCCCTATGTTGACTAACAGTCTACGTGCTGCAGGTGATAATTGTGTCTTAATTTATTGTTTTGCCCCTTGTGTAGAAGGTGTAGAATCGCAATAAAGTCTGACTGACAAGACAGCATTATGGTCAGCACTAATGGATATATAGTAAAGAATGTTTTGAATGTCTTTGACTTTTGCATGAATAAAAAAACGTTCAAAAGAACAAGTTTCTTGCAGCTCCATAATCACTGAAGAAGACTAGACTATTCTTCCACATAAATGCAGGAAGGTCATAAATGTGGATGTTAACACCACAATTCTTAACGCATGAATCCATTTCATTGTAATTGCTGTTAAATTATTAGCAGCGCAGACATTAGCTAATTATATTATCTGTATTCATTAACTATCCATACAGTGTGAATCCTAGGTGGAAAACCACATGACAGGGTGATTTAGATAAATGTATAAATGTATACTACATTAAGAATTGTGCTTTTAAAGCAGCATTCGGTCATTATTACATCGTCCTCCAAAACCTGTTATGGCTACATAACCGAAGGAATAAAGATAGCTTGCTGTAACAGCATCTGCAGAGCCTGATAAGCTTCTTTTACTGTATGTGGTGTTAGTGAATCAAGACCCTTGACTATCTCTATAGGCCCACTTGCAGTGATCGGCTCCTAGATGGGTCTGGATAAGTTGTAGCCCACGCATCATGTACAGCATTTAGGAAAGTTTGACCAATGGGATCAAGAAAGAAAATCATGTCATGATTTATGTTCTACAGGTCATCACACCCTGACAGTGAGACCACCTACCTCCCCCGTGTGCCACTGCTTTGTATTCTGATTTAAGATGTAGCATGCAGAAGGAGTCTCTCCACTGTAACATGCCCTCTAGCTGGTGTGATGATAGGATAGTGGATAACATGACATGGTGCAATGTAAGGACGGTCTAGCACAGACAGCCCAGGGCTCAATGAATAACCTTCTTCTGTTTGTAGTACATGAAAACTGTAGGTTCACAGCTGTAACCTATTTATCACCACATTTTTTTCATAGTGTATTAAAAACAAACTTAACTTGATATATCAAGATTAAATAATCTTTTTTTTGTTTGTTTTTATTTATCTCTATATACTTCAGTTTGTTGTACCACACTGGTAGGTAGGCAGGGTGTATGGTGGGCACACAACGCAGACAACTTTAATAAACCAGACAAACAGGTAAAGGAAAAACAAATAAACTAGAATTTACTCATTGTGGTTGTATGTCTTTACCAACAGTCAAGCTGCAAATTCTGTCCAAATTTGTGTGCTCAGCGGATGTTTGTACCAAATGTAATGAAGATTACATTTGGTACAAACATACATTGATGGAAAAAAGGATGGTGAGGTCACAACTCCTAGACCTTTGACTGCCAAAATCTAATCAGTTCATCTTTCAGCTGATGTTTGTGGGTTGAAGAAGTTCCTTAAGGTTTTCCTTTTGTTGGTGAAGAGTGATTGAACAAACAAATGCTGAAACATGCCACAAACACAGAAAACACAACCAAAACTGACAGTCGAGTTCAACTTCAAGAGTCACCATGACAACAAGAGGTACCTTCTTGTGTTCTGTTCATCCTTGAGTAGACGCTTCTGCCAATTTCATAGAAATTCCCTCAAGGCGTTCCTGTGATATCTTGTTTACAAGAATGTGATGGATGTAAGGCCACATTGACCTTTGAGCACAGAAAATCTAATCAGTTCATTGTTCAGTTTTAGCGGATGTTTGTGTCAGATTTGTATTCCGTCATGGCATTCTTGTGATAATCGTGTTCACTCAGACAATTAGCAGCGACACATTCAGCGCGTGCTCAAAAAAGTAGAGATAAACAACAGAGATTTTCCTGTCCACTTGGATGCAAGGATAAACTGATTTCGCATTGATGTTCTTGTGACACCGCATTCACAAGAATGGGATTGACTGGACAAATGGAAGGACACAGTGATCTTGACCTTTGACAACAAATATCAGTTCATCCTCCTTTCCAAATGGACATAAACAAATCTTAGTTTCTGATCTTTACTCCTTTGAACAGATCTGCTAAATGTGTCCCTGTAAACATTTACACTTTTTTGCTCACGTGCTACAGTCAAAAATATTTACAGTGCTGATGTTGCTATAATAATCATAATACACCTAAAACCCAAACTGTATGTTCATCTTTTAATTTATTCAAGACTAACCAGAGGCAAAAATAGTCATTGTGTATGAGAATCACAGTCCTGTTACTGAATTCTTATTTTACTGTGGCCTGCAGGATAGAGCTGACATTTGAAAAGGTTGAGCTGTATATGACACCTCAGAACAAGTTAAGAGAAAGACCTCAAAGTCAAATACAGGCTTTTCTTCACACTTGAAAAATGAAAAACACATAAATCTTTCTTCAATTTTTTTGTGTCGTTTCCATCCTGCCACACAACTTAGTTTTATCTTCTATCTTCATTCAGTTGTTGTTTGAAGTAGGTGCAAGATGAAAATGTTTGTATCCAGGAAAATAAAATAAGTTTGAGACATCAGTGGAAATTGGGAAAACAACAGAGTAGGCGTGTTCTCTACAGTTTATATTAAACATGACCCCACACAGTAGGGAAGGTTATCTGTTTGGTTTTATGTTCATATTGCTATCATTTTAGTTTCCTGTTATATGAGCACATAGTTGTTTTTTTTTTTAGAAATTAAGGAATTTTAGATTTGTCCCCTTAATGCTGGCTACCAGTTACCTGTTACCTGTCATAAGTGGCCCTATTTTAAAAAGTGCTTGTTTTGTATTGTTTGCTTAGAGTGCAATTTTTTTCAGAGTAATGCTGAACAATGACTGTGCTTTTTGTGTGTAGAGACGTGCTAACTAAAAGCTAAATCACGACACCTTGTCATTATCCCTGCTACGTGATCTACCTCTGTCCATGGTAGTTATGAGCAGATTTTCTGCTGCCCAGTGAGACTGTTTAACTATACATTGTCTGGTGTAGTCTCTGCTTTCCATAAATTCTCCTGCTGAATATCAGGTAAAACATTTGGCTCATATGTTTTACTTTGGTTTATTCATTTTTTGTGTTGTGTTTTGATGACAGAACTACTTCGGCAGTTTTGACTGTAAAAGCTAACACAGAATCTGACTGTAAAAGACTTCACAGGTGTAAACTGCATGTTTTACAGTTCAGATTAATGTTAAACATATTTGTCCCTGTTGTATAAATATGTATTTAATGACACATTTAGTGGGTACATTGCTTGCATGAAGTTAATCAGACAGGAATATCAAGTTGTTCATAGTTCCTTGACTATGTAAGCATTTTGAAGTTAAAAATGCTGCATAAATGTCAAAAAACAATAAATCTGGTGTTTTTAAACATAGGAGTAAACTTAAATTGTATTATTCACTGCAATACATAACCTCGGAGAATTGCCTGGCTTGTGTTACCCGGTCTCATGGAAACAAGTCTGTGATGCCTATTGTTGTACCTTTTTTCCTTTCTTTAGGTTTGTCATGGTGATGAACATGAACTCATGTTAAAATGGTGTAGCAGGCCTGCTGGGCTCAGAGCAGCATTCCACTTCTCTGTCCAGAAAAACGAAGTGAAAATTTACTTCATTGTCTTGTATTAAACAAGCTACCATGGCTACTGTTGAATATAGATGCTACTGGGCCTGTGCTAAATTGTACTGTCCATGAAACAAAAATACACTGGTCAACTACAACACTTATACCACCTGTATAATATTGTGTAAATTGCCCTCTGTTGACAAAACAGCTCTTACCTGTCAACACACAGACTCCACTAAGACTGCTGAAGGCAGCCAAGATGTCAGCAGGATATCCTTGAGAGATGGGGCCTCGATGAATTGGACTCCCATAGTACATCCTGGTGCCATCTCTTCCCAAGTAAACAATGTGCTGACATGCAAATGTTTACATGATATAACAGAAAATGTGATTCAGACCAGGCCACCTCCTTCCATTACTCCATTGTCCAGTTTGGATGTTCACATTCCAATTGTAGTGCTTTCAATGGTGGACGGGGTCAGCATATGCACTTTTACTGGTCTGTGGCTACACAGTAAACTGTGATGAACTGTATGTTCTGACACGTTTATGAAGCCAGCATTGCCACTTCAGCAGATTGTACAGAAACACTTATTATTATTATTATGTGGAATTAGATCAGACTGGCAACCCTTGGCTACCCAGGTACATCAGTTAGCCTTGGGCACCCATTGCCCTTCTTTGAATCAGTTTTTGGTGGGTGCTAACTGCTGCATACTGGGAACAGCCCAGTTTGGGAGATGTTCAAACCCATATGTCTCGTGATCACAGTATGGTCTTTGCCATAGTCTTGCTGCCACTTACTCCATGGTTGTAATGGTGTGGCTAATTGGTGCATTTTTATTTTTTTTATTTATGTTTGTATATTTGTAATTGGTGGTGCCATTTCAGATGCTATCTTACATATCCTTATAATTTGTTCCCATGATTCAATATTTGTCTTATTGAATACTGTTTACTGATGGCATGTTGGAGGAGTCTCAGGAAGAGTTAGTGTACTCAGGAAAATAATTACAGTAATGTGTTTCCTAGCTAAAACTTAAGGAAATGTTTAATTCATATCCTGTTTAGCTGCTACTACTTTAACCGCAAGGTGTTGAATTGTACTGTGTTGAAATATTGTGTTGTACTGTAGGTATAGGTCCATATTGTCCATCCATACTTGTTTATTGGTTAAGTTTAGTATTTGCTGATAAGTTTAATATTTGATGTTGGTCCAGCGTTTCCCCTACCGTTTTATTAGCGGGGCACTGTGCTCCCCCAAAGGCAACGCCCCGCACTCCTTAGAAGGTCAATTTAATTTTATTCAATTTTATTTTCTATATAGTACCAGATCACACAGAAGTCATTTAAAGTAACCTTTCCTATAGAACATGACTATTACTTGTTCTTTTACTAAACAAACTAAATAGCCTGATGTTAGTTATCTAATTTACATAACAGCGTGTCAGTTCTCCTCTGCTCTCTGTATTGTTCACAGCGGAGTTCATCGACACTTAACGAATCAATTAAATATCTGCAGAAAATGCATTTTTGTCTACTAAAATTATCTGATCTAGAACATCCAGTTTTCTCTTTTGCTAAAATATCTAATCAGCAGTTCAATACACTGACACGTGACTCCAACTTTCTCTAAAAATACGTAGCCCGACAATATCATAATTTGGTTTGGTAGAAAAACGTAATCAAGGTTGCAGTTTAGTTGTATACTGCATTTTCATGAATACAATGTACATAAATGTACATAAATACAAGTGTGATCAGGATTGATTGGAGCAACTCATTATGCAATGCTTGAAAAACATGTAAAATTTCAAGAGGGTGCAATTATTAAACTAAAGATCCTTGGTAGAGATTTGTTGTGCGGGAATGGATTTTGACCCTGGAGAGTCAGTGGGTGATCAGGAAGCCTCAGCAAGGAGTCATGTTGCAGATGTGATGAAACTGGAGAAGGGTACTGAGGGGAGGGGTGGGACGAGGTTCTTTGATCTTCATCTACTTGAATGAGCACTGGCATAAATTGCCGCATCCACTATCAGCAATGAAAATCAAATGAGATCTACAAAGCATGGGTCTAGTTCAGCTGATGGGCTCTAACTATTTGGTGAAATATCAATAATGTTGTAGTGGGAAGAGACAGATAAGACTGACAGATGTGCCGCAGACACAAGATAGCTGATTGCTTCTGTCCCTCTGATACTTTGTCTGTTTATTTCATATTTTTCAACTCACTCAAGCTGACAATGGGTGTGTGGTGCAATGTGTGTATAATTTACAGGTAGATAATGACAGATAAGAAATAACATTATTAGTTTGTCAGAGAGTTGGACCATATCACTGTCAAACTATTAGCGTATAAAAAAAACCTCATGCGCAAGATTGTTGGCTGACACACAGTAGCCCTAGAGCAAATATGCACAGCCATAGATGTACAATTTTGAGAGGAAACAATGATTTTCCCGTGAGAAATCCATAGTGTGGGCTGCCAAATGAACTTTTTTTTTTCTGTAAAAGATGCAGCACAATCAATCTCAGTCATCGCCTTTCCCGTATGATGAGATCACAATCCGTCTTGGTGAAATTTAGTTAGGATTTTCCGCCTACCCATGGATATTCTGCACATCAGTAAGACAGTGTTGTGAGCTGCAAGTATTTATTCAGTGAAAACATCATGATTGTGAGGGAGTAATGCTCTTTTCTGCTGAAGAATGTCTCCCCAGGTATCCTGAGCATTCAAAGAATCTTATTGAAGGTGAAAATGGTAATGCATGTTCATTACTGAGTTCTTTTTAAGTGAGGCATTGATGCTAGAATCATAAAATTAAGCTGAATTTTGAAAATACCTTGAGTTGTTTTTATTTGTTCCAGTTGGGTTGAAAGTAATTAAGCTTTTTAGCTGCACTTTAACTACTGCTGGTCTGTTAGTCTTTAAAGATTCTGCATCACTTTACCTTCACAGCAGCAAAGCTCATCAATGTGAGTGGGTCCTTGATGTGGCTAAACATCATTTCACCGGCAACAAAAAAACGTATGTATGTTTTCTGCTGGTGTCTGGTCCTGCATTGAAATTCCAGTCCTGTAAAATACACAAACGAGGAGTGAAAAGATAACAAGCTTATTCTTAATCTCCCTAAATGTGTTTGAGGCAGGTATTTCCTTTAAAATGAGGACAGCACACCAAGATCAAAGCGCATTGCTCCATAAATTCTGTCATCTCATTCGAAATTTAGACAGAAATGACCTAAAAAGCTATTTGCACCTTGGAACTGTCAAAAAAATACAAATGCAGATGTGTTTGTATCTTCCGTGTGAAACCAGAGTCAGTATGTGACACTGACAAGGCCATAGGTTTCATTTTATATGTGGGTTGATGGGATGTCTGCTCTAGGCACTTAATACTAGAATTGCACTTATTGGATAATACAGAGTAGCATCTGGAAACATTTAGAGCAGGAACAACAAAAGTTATTTTAAAGAAGTTATCCTTGCCTTAAAAAGGTCAACAGATAAATAAATGTGATGCTAACAGAAGTGGCGAAATCCTTTCTAACAGAAAATACAGGGCCACCATGGGAACAAAATTGAATGCGTTGTTTTCAGTGGGTGACACTTTACCTAACTACACAAGAGCTTGTTTTGCACAATTTCTTCCTGTCTTTGCTGTTTAGACTGTATATAACATCTATTTTCAGAAAAAAGCAATACCAGTATTTCTCTGACCCATTTATATCCTGCATTAATCTTGCCATGAATCAAGTCCAGCAGGGAGAATATCCGAGATCAGGCTGATAACAAGGAAGTTATCACAATAAAGTGATTGTTTGTTTTGGCATTTGAGGGCTGACCTTTGTTGCACTGCCTTTAAAACAGAAGATTTCTAACCATCAGTTTAACATTGTCTGATGACACTGAAAACGCTGCTAATGACCCATAGATTACAAGTAGAAATGCATAAGCATCACACTGCCTTTTTTTCCCCAACATACAAAATTAAATCAGTTCATGTTCGTGTTACACATTTGGTATCCTGACAGCAAACTGTTGTTTTATTTTGTTAGGTGACGGCAGTACATTGGTGATGTTTTAAAATGCAGCTCCTTACTCAGCAGACAACATTTGAAATGGGTGACCATATGATCCTGTCTGCACTGATTACCTGCCGCATTGTTAAGTGATTGCTTTGACTAACAAGTTGTGTAAAGAGAGGAGCGTCATGTCTACAGCGGAGTCATCTCTATTTGTCCGGATGGAGATATCAACACAGCTGTCGGTTTTTACAGCTCTTGTTGCTGGTATCATTGCTTATTTGTGCCTTGTTTATGAAGCTGTAAACCGATTTGACAAGAGGCAAGAGGTGTGTATCTGTCTTCCGTGTGTGTGTGCATCTGCAAGCAGCATGCAGAATTATGTATGAGCCCTACAGTGACTGCTTATTGGACCTCGGGATTAAATACCCGTTGCTGATTACTTATTTTTCTGTAATTATACCTTCGTATTTGAAATTTCTGCACCATCTATTTATTTTTTCAGCACAGTATAGGTGAATTAAATTTATTGATAATGACACGAGGTTTGGTAAAGTATGGTTAAAATGAGGGCATTAAGTTTATGATTGTTCTATATACACATTCACCAAGATACTTGTAAATGTGCTTTCTTAAGAAAAGTCCGGAGACAAATCTACGTAGGATTCATGACGCGCTCTTAAACTGCTCTTTTTTGCTCATAACATTATTCTTATCTTGGTGGGTCCAAAGTTTCTCAAATGGCAAGTGTGCTGTAGTTGTTCCTATTTAGAATAGCAAAACACCTGGCCAGTGCCCTAAAACGGCATGAATCTGCAGAAATGTGTGCAACACAGGAGTTTCACACAGAAACAACAAGGAAGGGGAAAGATGTAGATCACCGTGGAATTGAAGTGAACAGAAAATGAGCCTCATATTTAGTTAGCGTAAGGAGTGGATATAAAATAGCACACATACACAACTGATGAAGTAAAAAAAAAAGAAAAAGAAAACCAGATGTTAAATCCTCTTCTTGAGGACAGGTTCAGGAGTCAACCGTCTGGTAGCAGCACTGGATCAGAACATTGTTGGGGAGGTGGAACATGATGTTTCATAATGATGAAATAATGATAAAATATGAATAAAGATAATAGTATTATTGTAATTTTGATACTATTATATTACACAACTGTAGAATCAACAAAAATGTTATGTTATTCTGAACAAACATGTCACCATTGGAAGAGTGGTGACATGCGTAAGAGTGGTCCTAAATGTGCATAGATGTTGTTCTTACCTAAGAACAAATAAACATTGGTGATTGTCAGAATCTTCATTAAAAACTGTGTGAGTGGGGTTTAAGAAGAAATTTCCTCTTAAGAATGCTTCATGAATGAAGCTCACCAAAGCTGATGAGTGGCATGCATAGCATTAATAGGACACCCTTTTTCAATAATTGCTAACAAACATTCAAAGGTTTTTTTTTGGTTTTTTTTGGAAAAAAACATCAATATTCATATAATTATAGAGACAAATAGCTGGTTGCATAAATACCCCAATCACAGTTGACTCCCATCTCTGCTGGAAACCCATTCAGGTGTTGAATAACTTTGAATTTCATAATCAGTTGTTACAAAAGGAACAAAAAGTACAGTGATGCTGAGAAAATGTGGCCACATAAATTAGACTAAATATTGCAGTAATGAACCTTTAACAGGTGGTGTTGTTTGATTGTGTGTGAACTCATTTGCTGGCCTACAGTACTAATTTGTTGGAACCATTTTGTTTTTAATATCTCTGTTTGGCATTTCAAAGATGTGTTCACTATGTTAGCAAATTTTTTTAATGGGCACCATAAAATGTGCCATATTTGGCAGATGGGAAAAAAGTACAGTGATGGAAATTTGAGACATAGAGTGAAGTATTGTTGTAAAGTCATCTTAACCAATATTAGATTCTCGGGTAACACTGATCATAACTAATTCCTTGTTCACAGATGATGTATTAGAGCACATCACAGGAAAGTCATTAATATTATAAAATGTTGGTATGCAGCATAAAGCATCTGATTCTCCTCATCTGTGAGAAATATCCAAACTGGTTGAACTGAGGTGACAGCTTAGCCAGCTTGTTTAGCGGACAGATGGAAATGCTGTTTTCTATTTATGCTGGGCATGACACACCAACCCCCTTGAGCAAAGAGGGAAGCGAGGGAGGGGGGTAAGGAAACACAGTTGTTTGACAGTGATAATTCTGTCTGAAGTAGAGGGGTCTTAGCATTAGAAGCATTAGAACAGTTTCACAGCAGCTGTTTAGATCTCTCTCTCTCACAACTCAACTATCCTTAGTTATGAGAGGAAGTCCTGACACGCACAGAATCCTGTTTGACAAATTGAGGCCACTGGGAAATAAAATTGCAGTGGTGGGTACAGGGCTATGACATACTGCAGCAACCAAGTGCCTGGACTGTTAACAGTTTTTGTGACCTCACACTTAAGTCCACTCTAGCATTCACCCAACGTGTCCCCTCTCCTCGCTTCATCCCTGCCGTCTCACCCTCTAGGCCGTGGATTAGGATCATTGTGAGTCAAGGAGCTCCTCTAGACCTGCCAGAGTTTTTTTCACAAATTGACATCAGGACCTTGCCAGGGAATGTGAGGTCTAGTCAGCCAACTTTTAACTGATATACGGCACTGTGGTAATTGGCCATGACAGCTCATTGTGAATCAGGGCAAACTTGCATTTAAAATCATGCGCGTGTACAGTAATTATAGGGAGTACAGCCAGTGGGTGACGCATGTGCCCCATGGGTAGCAGGGTAATACAGTGAGAAGACTGTCCTTCCGTTTTATAAAGCTGTTTAGGACCCTGGTGGTGCTGGTGAGCATCTGCCTTTCTGAAGTGTCCTTCAGCAAGAAAATTAAACTCTGACCCTACAGCCAGACCTCATTTATTGTAGAGCAAATGACAGCTTTAGAAAAAAGAATGAAATATTATATCGTTATTACAGTTAAGATGCCAATGTGGAATTCTTATGTTGAATACAGCTGTTATATTCACTTCAGAACAGGTGGGATAACCATAGGTAATACAGCAGAGAAATATACAGGCTCTAAATAATTGCAGTATAAGGCTATATATTAATGAGCTCAGCTTGAATAAAAATTGAAATTGGTCTCTACTATCAACACAGTTACACAGCATTAATATTTCCCCAGACAAATGTGAGCCGTGTACACGTTTGTGTGGGAGCTGGCTGCATGCTGCTGCCGCGTGAGCTGTGTTTTTTAAGGGCCAGTCCTTCAGCTTTAAATGGAAGGTTATAGTGGTGTGCACATGCTGTACAGATTGACTGAAAAGTCGCGATGGCCAGGAATAACATTTTAACACAAGAGGAAAATAGAGGGGTATTAATGATGATCAAGCGGGGACGATGGAGAGCTTTAGCTGGGGACAGAGGAGTCTTTTGTGTGACACTGTGCACACATCTGTTTTAATGCAGACATTCATTCCACCACTGGCCAGACAAAAAAAACTAACAAATAACATCTGACTCAACAACAAAGCTCTCATTGTTTGCCCTCACTGACTGTGGTATCTACCACCGAGCTCATAAGACAGACAAATTAAATTAGATTTCATAAACTTCATGGAAAAGGTTACAGTGCTAGTACCTAAAATGAATTCATTCATGGACTGTCAGACTGAACACATGAACGACTACTCTGAAATCCTCCTTTTGATATAGGAGCATTTTCACAGTAGATTATTATTAGAAGCCACACTGTGAGCGCTGTGCTGCTGCTCTTCCTTTATGAGCAGTGTTTTGTGTTTTATTGGAAGTAATGGTGATGCTGGTGATCACACAGCTGCTGTGGGGTAACATTATTTTGCTTTGTAATGTTCTTGTGTCCGATACGTTTTTAGGCATGTAATATCGATTTTGTGGAGCTTGAAATGTTTGGCAGATTGCTATTGTTCTCTGTGATACTGAGACAAAAAAGTAATAATTTTATGCACTGGGAGATGCAGTTGACACAGTCATATCGCAGGCAACTTCCCAACAGTCATGTGTATGATTATTACAAATTTCAGTGTCCAACAGACTCATTTGTGTTGTAGGCAGAAGTAAACAAGTTGTCATTATTGTAATGTAAAACTGCACAATAACACTCTGATGTGTTTAAAGGCCGCTGGGAAATCAACTGCTGCTTTTGTGGTAGCTTTTAAACAGATAACATCCAAGAGATCCTGTATTAAATTGCCTTTGAACTTTATAATTTAATACATTTTTATTAGAAGTCTGCAGTGCAGTTGAGTTGCCAGCTGTGCACCCTCTGCTTGTTTTAACTTTTAAAAGTGTTGTGTTTCAGATGAATCACACTAGAAGCAGTTATGGATTATAAATGTTTTGACTTAAAATCTTCACATACCACTTTCACATTGTGGAGTTTGGAGGTTATCGGGTAGAGGAGGTGGTCGTCGACTGTGATCAACTCAAACTCTCAAAAATTACCATGTTGCTTTAAATTACAGGCCATAAGCTGCGTTACACCTGTTGTTGAAGATTTTAACCATTTGTCTCGAACAAAACTATCAGTCAGCAGCGAAGCAAACAGACCTGTCTGTTGAACAGGAGCCGAATCTGTACTCTTTCATTTAAAAGCCTTTATCGTCCCCATTCACAGACAGGCCAAATGGTGAAACATGAATATGCTATGTGCACTTTGCTGATGTTGTGTTACGTTTTCTGACTACTAAAATTTTCAGGTACATCACATTACTGTCTGCAGCTGCAGTATATGAATTTGCAATTCAAACCTATTTTCTGCTAGAAACTCTAGTGCATTTCTCAGAATCTTCACTTGGCTGTGTAGTGAACTGAACAAAACACTTGAAGGGGTACTTTGCTGTCATAAGTGCTGCACACATGTGTACACTCTTCACCCTTGTGCATGTGCCTTTGCTGTTATCAGCTTTGAAAGGTTTTGGCATGCAGTCAGTGATCTTGATGTGGATTATCTACAGTAGAAGGAGCACAAGCAAGTGCTGTTCAAATGTGTTCAAAGGCTCCATTGAAATGCACATTTTCAGCAGTTAAAAAGAGATCTCTAGTGTCCTAAAAAGATTTCTGTGACATAATTTGGTTAAAAAAATGAGGAGGATAATCCTCACAGGCCACTTCTTTAGAATGGCATCTAGAAACAAGTGGTTTTAGGGCGGGCATTGTGAGACCTACACACTACCATAGTAACAGCAGAGCGTTCAAGGCAACAGGGTGACACGGAGAGCCACACACCCACACAAGACTGAAAGCGAGATGACTTGCCCGCAAAGACTGAGAGTAAGGCGGAATGTCTCTGCTTGAT
>OMLM01020397.1:229744-265850 GCA_900302695.1 Helostoma temminkii | reverse complement strand
CATTTATTTAGTTTTTTGTGCTCAGGTACATATGTAGGCTAAAGTGATGGGGACATGCTGGCTACAGAGTGTGCTGTATTATGTTGTTAGCTGAATAAATTGCGTTATTAATAAACAAGTCTACTGTGTAATAAAAAAACTGACAGCAGCAGAACTGTCATTATGTAGTTAGTAAACATAAACCTATTTGGTTTGAGCCAGAAATGAAGAGTTGGCATCTATTCCTCTTTCAAAGCATTATAGTGTCCCAGACTATTAAAGCTAAGACAGATATGTCCCATGTGCCCACGCTGTCAGGATTTTTAACCATTGAGCCCTTATTTCACCTTAGTTTGGCAGTAGATGTACAGATTTCTGTTCTTCAGCACAGCTTACTGTACAACACCTCATTACTTCTTTGTGTTCTGACCTCTGTTTGTGTCCCTGCAGTCTGCATCCAATTACATCTTATCTTCTAGCGACTGTAGCTACACACACTGTCACATTTACCAGGAGTAATAAATGTTGCTACTCATGTAAAAACTCAACAATGTGTCATATAAAAACAATCCAGACAGATTTTGGTTCAGAAACTGAGGTACACAGCAGCTGTGTGAATGTACCTCTTTTTAACCAATATTTAAAACACCAGTGGTGGTTGAAGTACTAGAGTCTTCTACTTAAGAAAGGAATATCATCACCACAGTGTAGAAAGGTCCTGCACTGGATGTACTTACAGTTGTCAGTATTATTTTTTACATGATTAGTTTATAAATTCTGATGCATTAACATCACTGTTGCAGCTGGTAAAGGTAGAGCTCATTAAAATCCACAATTAAATAATTAATATTTATTAGCTGATTTATATTTTAAATAAATGTTGTGGAGTAAATAGTTCACAGTTGTAGGTGAGAGGAATGGAAATACTACAAATACTTATTGCTGCACATAAAGATTATTTTTTTTAACTTTTACAAAAAAATAAAAAATTTCTATTCAAGTTGAGATACCACTTTCAAGTTATTTATATTTCAATATTTTATTCAATCTTCTTCTCTTTAAACAAACAAATATGACAAAGCATACACTGCAGGACATTATTCCCCAAACAAAAAGATGTCAGTCTAAACTGGTAAACAGTCTTTTAGAGACTAATAAAAAGTCTGTCCACGATATAATTAATATATCCCCCAGAAGGTCACATAAATTTTATGTAATTGTATTTTCTGTATAGCGCCAGATTACACTAGAAGTCATTTAAGGTCACCTTTCCTATAGATCACGTCTGTACCTTGTTCTTTTTATTAAACAAGCTAAATAAAACGATCTTATTTATCTATTTACACAACGGCATTTCTGAACATAGTCGTTTGTTATTGTGTACAGCGGGCTTCCAGTCTGATACACACAGACACACACAAATAGACATGTTGCATACACAGGTGAGCACACTCCCACCAGCAGACAGAGAGTGTGCGTTGAAAAGTACGACGATCTCCCTCTAACACCTGCATGGTGGTGGTACTGCTGTTATGATTTCTAATTTGCCGAGCTTGCAGAGCACCGTGTTGTTTGTTCTCTGCGGTGATCACAGACGTTTTATTTTGCTCACTCTTCACCGAACTCCATGCTCACAGTACACATAGCCATCTTACTTCCTACATGTGAGGCATTCATGCACGTTACAGTAATCGACGTATTTTCGTAATCGATGCAGTCTATTACATCGAGGAATCGCCCCACCCCTACAAATACTTCAACAACAAAAAAAATAACTAACTATTGTTAAGGACTTGAGTAAATGCGTTTAGTTCCACCACTGAAAAAGCTGAATTCAAATGGAAAAACAGTTTAAAAATTTTTTTTCAACACTGTATCATATCTTAACAAATTTAACTGTTAATTGCTTGAGAAGGACAGATGCACAACCCTACTGTTTACTAATTAATTGCACTAGACACATTTTAGCAGTCATTAATACTATAAATGTACTACAGTACTATAAAACTATGTTTATCTGCCATGCAGTGCCATATCTGTACTTAAGGCTATGGCTGAGTGTTCTGGGAGGTTTAGGGGTAGGACAGGTAGGAAAAGAACACAATCAATTCACATCAACATTTGATTTAGTTAAGTTGAAATGACAGTGAGTGTACCAGAACTCAGAGTAAGCAGGATTTTCTTAGGACATCCTTATCATCTATTCTTTCATTTGACCAAAGCAATGTTTGAGACCCTGAAACTCAAGGGATTAATGTCTGCTGTGATAACCGACAGGATGTGCTGTTAGAGTTGGAGCTGCAATCCACAGGATTGCTGAACCATGTCGCCCCTGCAAAGTATTTCATTTATATTTTAGGCATGAAATAAAAGGAAGTAACTAAGTCAAATGAATGATAAATGACAAGGATAAAAAAAGGAAAAAACATTCAGTGTAGTTTTAAATGCTCACCGTGCAGGTAAAGGAAAATTGAGAGAGGTGGCGAAAGGAATGCTAAACAGATCCTCTCTGCAAGAGCTGCAGCACTTGATTCATCAAAGAGGGGGTCAGGCTGCCCTCATCACCACCAGGTGGGTTTCATTAAGTTGTCATCTTCTGCATCGGCGAGTGGGCTGTTTGTGTGTCTGCACTGGCTGACTACATGCAGTATTGTGGAAATGTATCATAGAGACTTGAAGCATGTTTTCTCACATCATGCACATGTTGCTATATGGAATTGGATTCATGTGTTGTTGTTACATGCTAAATTGATCAATTATTAAAGCTTTGTTATTTAGGAAGTTTCGCTGAGGGAAAATATTACATACACAAATAAGGATGTGTTCTCATAGCAGGTACCATTTTTGATCCAGTTCCAATTTGGTAAAATACCTGGATTTATTATGCGGTTATGTGGCCAAACAAATCTATTAGTGAATCTATCAGCTACTTCTATCTGACCGCCACACAGACGTCACAACACAATGAAAGACAAATTACATAAATAAAATATGCAAATTTATCACGTCTAAACAAAGGTGATGGACTGGTTTGATAACTTGTGAAGAATGGCTTCTCTGTGTTATACTATGTTCTGTGACCCTTCAGATTCTGCAGCCTATAACAGAACAACAACAAGTTTGCCTTCAGGCAACGTTAAGAGCTGTTATTTATGCCCTTTTTGACTCATTTTTATAAATACTGAGTGCATTTTAAACACGTCTGTGGCATTTTAGTCACCAAAAGGTGTTTTTGATTCCTCTAAATCCATCTTTTCCGAACAACCCCTCTGTCCTCAGGCAAATGTTTCATAAGCTATTTATTTAGAATGTACATTATTCATAACCATATAGTTCAGCTAGCTGGAGGTGTCCCCCCCATATTCACCCTCAACCAATCAAAGGACTGCCTTATGTGCAATGCAAATTATCTTGTGCTGTATCTATACGGCTATAGCTGGAGATGTAAGTCATAAAACGTGTAGATTTTCTTTCTCGGTTTTGTGTTTGTTTTTTTTTCTTGACCTGGAAGTCATCCTAAGTAAAATGGCCTTGCTACATACATCTACTATATGTGTAAAGCTAGGTGGTGTCATCAGCTGAGTAACATGTAAATGTGATGGCCTTTGACAAATATGCTGATTTTAATGTTGTATGAATGGTATAAATATGGAACCAGATTTTTTCTGAAAAGAATCATTCCTATCTAAACATAACCCATTTGCCCCTACCAAGGACAATAAAACCTTATATTGCACAAAGGCACAGGGGAACAGCAGAGTTTTTAATGTAGACTTGAAAGTGGCAAGAGCTGGGGCACTAAGATCACACTGAAATATCTAATTTACCTATTTAAATAAATACTCCATCAAGTTGGAGAAAGATCTCATAATACACTAGCAATGCTAAAAGCAGAGCTAAGCCCAGAATAAATGGTACAGTTAAATCTATGACAGCTGACAGATTTTACCATCTCTCATGATGAATTTCTGTCTCAAACTGTTCACAGATTGTTTTAGTAGTAACAACCTTCATGGTACTGGAAACAAGTTTTCCTGAGTTAGAAGGCAGCGTCTCATAAAGTAAAATACGCGTACATTATGTCTTCTAGGTGTCAACGATGACTATACAATAATATAACTCACAGAGATGAGCGAGGTAGCTGTCTTGAGTGATGAATCAAATGACACTATGTTAAATGACGTCTAATGCTTTAGGGGAACATGTGGATTGCAGCATTTCCTCTTTCTTTAAAACGAATATGCTTTTATAAAATGAAACATTAAGGGACAGGAAAAAGCATGGGAGATTGCAGGGAAAGAAAACCAAAGCATCAGCTTCAAATATACAGATTTTGTGGCTCACAGACATTGCTAATGGAAATTTTATGCTGCCATTGAACCCTTAACAGAGGAGGAATATATTCATGGCCATGGTGCCATGTAAAAAACAAATGGTAAACTGATGATTGAAACAATTAGTGCCATTTAATTTAATTGTCCGCATATTCCTTTTTAATTGCTCCACTCATGCATATCAATCCATTGGGTCTAAGAAAAGGAATATATTTACAAACTGTGAATGTCACTTGAGCCTTGTATGAAATGATGATGATGACATTGCAATGCATAATAATTACTGTACTTGTATGCATTAGCATAAAAAGAAATTATAGATAACCGTCTGCCACAAAGCAACCTAACTGTGTAACGCTATAGTCAAATGAGTTTTTACATTTCCTGAAGCAGTTCTACTTTTGTGTGATTCTTGTGGACAGATATATTGTTTTCATTTGATTTTCACCATGCCAGCAAAACATACCTCCTACCTTAATGATCCTCTTTTCCCCCTCATTTGTATCCCTTGTTTGTATTGTGCAAAGTGCAGTCATTAAAAGCTAACCTGTCGTACGCAGGGTTTTCATATCCAAGTGTGCGTATGCTTTTGGCTATGTAAGAAATACAGCACTGTTCATTAGGAAGTATTTGGCAAGGAGCACTGGCTTATTTCTAGGATCCACTGGGTGTACAACTGTGATAATGCCACAATGTCATCATTTGATAAACTAAACTGCATCATTAGAACAGCAGCTCTGTGCACAGACTTGCTTTGTTTGTGGGATCTCCTCCGTAGTAGACAAAAACAATAAATACATTGTTCCAGTAAAGTATTGAGGTTTGTCTTTATTAACCACGCTGCCAAGACCGCTGATTACATCTGCAATAATCAATGTGACGTCCTAAACTTAAAAAAAAAAGGAAAAATGAAATACACATTTACAACATCTGTGAAGGATTCTTACCCATAGCACACTCACCGACCAAGTGATCAGGCTTATAATTACATTTTTAACAAGCAGTAAATCACATGTGCTCCTCTTTGCAGTTGTGGCTACCAATAAAGAGATCAGAATGAAATATTGATATTGCTACTCTGGTCTAAGAAGATGCTTGTTTCAGCATGTTGTGCATGTCACCCTTCCTACCACATCCCCAATCAATGCCGCCTTGACAAATCTCCCCTAGAATGTGAATCATTTTTTCAAGGGCATTTACTCACCCTGGTCCCCAAAGTGACCCAGCTCTGGCTCGCATCTACAACATTTACACACTGCATGACACATATAATCCACTGTGTATTCACATGCTCACACTAGGATATTCTGTATATGCACGCCATTCTCCATCTGATGTGGTACTTATTAAAAAACGTATACCATATATATATTGTATAAGATTATGGTTGAATTAATCCTGAATGAAAGGTACAAGAATTGCTATTTAGCTTTAGTGACTCATTTTGCAACTAAATTCTGTGCAGTAGATTCAGGAGGCAGTCAACAGGACAAGTGCCCTAAACTTGACTGGCAGATTAAGAGAACTGAGAGAACTGAGAGAACTGCATAAAGATAGACCAGAAAAAACACCAAACTAGCTAAAGACTTGATGTTTGATGGTTCCAAATATTAAATGCACATTTGACTAAATTCAACTGATCGTTAGAAATGTGAAAAACTCTCTGATAAACTATTATGATGCATCATATTGAAAAACCATGTTTGTTAAAAACTCCGTATAGCAACTGTTTTCCAGAAATCCTATTTTATGATTTTTATTTATGTTCTAACTTTTTTTTTTATCTCTATGGAAAACTCAGTCTCCTAATAAATATGTTACCATGTTAGAAATACACTGCCATCATAAATACATTTTTGTGGGAAACATAATTGCAATCCGATTATGTTTTCTGTGAACGCAGTGATCACATGTAATTTATAAGTACAAGTAGCAAATACGTTGATACATATCAACTCTGTGTTCACAGGGAATGTATTTTTGTTTGCCAAAATATCCAATCAACAACATCCCCCTTTCTCTTCCATGAAAATATCCAATCTTGTAGTTCAACATCAGATATGTGACTCCAGCTTTACTAATGTTTTTATGGTTGGCCTTAGGCATTCTCAGCACTGGGTTAGGGTCAGAGAAAGATCGTGGGCTGGGTTAATAGAGAAAAACGGTCACTTCACACAACATCTGCATTTAAATTATATAGAAACATGATCTGTCTCTAACCCTAAACAAAGAACTTTTCTTAGCCTAAACCCAACATCTCACAGAGCTGTGATCTCGAACTCAAGTAGGCAGCTGCTCAATCCTGCACATTCTATACCCACTGTCCTCCCCAATCACCTTCATGCGGCTTGCTTTCACTTAATAAGTGCAATGCTTCATTCTTACACTAAATACGTTGGATGACAACATAATGATTACGTTCACTACAAAAATGTAATCATGAGTGCAGTTTGGTTGTACAGGAACATCATTTTGGGTGTCTGGTGTATGGGTTGCCTAGCCTGCCCTGTATCGCTCAAACCCTTCAGAACCAAAGTTCACAGAGTTGTAGATGATGTTGCATACCAGTATATCACTTCACAAAGTTTTGGTCTTCTATATTTTAGACTTTTTTTGCACCTTTTGACAAGTGCAAAAGGCTCATATTTCTTCCCAGACACGTTTGGAGTTAAACATGCTGCTTCTGTCTGAGATCCAGATGCAGTTCAGCCCTGCACAGACAGTTTGAGGACAGCTGAGCTGTCTTACCCCAAAATCCTGTACCTGCTGTCCGTGTCCTGATATCAGGCCACTGTGCTAATGTGATGACTGAGAGCAAATAATGTGCATCAGCAGTCTGGTTCTCATTAAAACGAGCCTACCATGCAATGACAAATCATCTGAATTCATTTTTATGACAAAGGTCTGCCTAGGATTTCATACAACAGTCTGGGCAATTATTATCTGTTCTTTGACTGTGTGATTTTAATGACAACTTCAATGAATTTCATTTTGAGTCATTTTTAAACACAGCACTGGCTGAATTATATTTTTGTTGGCTGAGCTGCCAGAACAGTATTCTTCATATCTTTTGTACTATGGAAACATGTGGACTGGCCACATATGCACGATACAATAAATGTGACATAAATGTGAATTATTTTTGTTTTTCCTTCCAAAGCAAATCAGTTATGATACAATACACATCTAGTGACTAGATTAATTACTATTAACTAGTGACAGTAATCTGGTCAGAAAATCACAACATGTCCGTGAGTTTCTTTTAGAGAAACAGCAGTCTAAGTAGCTGTTTCTTTGTTGTAGCTGAAAGAAATGTTTATAGAAGTGTTTGTAATAAGTATGCAATAGCATTTATGGCGGATTTATTTGTAAATAATTGGACAAAATAGTGGTGACCAATCCTGGTCCTCAATGGCCACTGTCCTACTTGTTTTCCAACTATCCTTGCCCCACCCACTGCTGATTACCTGGAGCAGGTATGTTCAGCCAATCAGCAACTGTAACTGCAGAGATAGTTGGAAAACAAGCAGGACAGTGGCAATGGTCACTTAAAATCAGTCATAAAAATAAAGGAAAAAATAGATTTGGGAGACAATACCATATTTGATTCTTCTAGCCTTCTTCTCTGGCCACAGCCATATCCACCAAATAATATCTTTCAAAGGAGATGGTGTAAAAATTCAAGTGAAATACATGAACCAGGTGAATTGATACATTGTTCCATGTATTCATTCAGGGAGTTAATAACAAAATTTGAATGCATTTTGTGATCCTCCATCATTTTGCCCAAAAGGTTAAAAAGGAAAAAATGTCACTGAAGTCTAACACCCAAGCAGCTAAAAAGAGCCTAATCTCAAAGTAGCCTTTGTTTCATAAATGTAAATTTAATTACAGAGTTACAATATTACCCATACTTGAGATTTGAAATGTGACCTTCCTCAGAAATAGAACAGTTTTAGGGCACCAGAAAAGCCCTGTGTAGAAGCTCTGCAGTGCTGCAGTGACTGATCAAAGGTGGTAAAGAGGAATAAATAGAAGAATGTCATGACCTAAATGTAGGGCAGTGTAGGAAGGGGATGCAAATAAAAGCTTAAACCTGACAACTAAACCCTAGTTTCCTCCTGAAATGATGTTGCAGCTGCACACAAATGAAAACACTGAGGCTGCCATCCACACTCTTAAACTTTCAAGGTGATACCTGATTCTTTGTATCAGCAGGAAACTGTTGCCAAGGGAACAGAATTACTTGACTGTTGATAAAGAATGTCAGGCAATCAAGAGTGAGCTGGAGGCGCTGAAGCACACTCTGATAGGGCAGCACCTCCACCTCTTCTTTGAACGAGGATGTGGGAAATCTGACTGTCCAACAATCATTCCATGGATGGCCAGATTCACTGTGATCAGCAGCAATGCTGCTGTGGACCAAATGTCTCTGTCCCAGCACACTTGCTGGAGTAGAAGCAATGTAAACCAAAGGCATTCATAATGACATCCATTACTAAAATAGACCTTGAAGGTCACCTATGTGACAGAGCCAGTTTTACTGAGGAAGATGGCTATCAAATGCCATTGTGCCATTCTTTGAAGACTTCATATAGATAATTAGTTAATAGAACAATCTACAGGTTGATTTTTTTTTTTGTCTTTCTACAGTGTGTCAGCTGCGCTGTTTTTGGGTCGGGCTGTCGAATCTGCACTCACAAGCCTCTTGTTTTTATGTAACATACCTAATTTAATGCTGTTTGTTTCAAGTAGGAACTCTCACGTCCACCCAGTGGTCAAGTGAGTGTAAGCTGGCTGAGAAATGTGTTGCTACAAGCTCTGTGTTTTAGAGGCAGTTATATTTTTACTTCCTACTGTAGGTGTGTGCACTACTGGGACTATCACTATGAACAGTGTGTAAGCATAAAAGCCCTGTGTGTTTTTGCTATTTCCCCCGATTGATTTTCTAGCATTGGTTGCAAGTGATATACAGTAGAGATGAAGCCGAACATGAGAGATGCAGCCTCATAGTAAAACATGTTTGCTTTCATTGACTCCATTATTAGCTTTGCAGTCTACAGTCTGTGCTTGTTTTTCTTGCCAAAGGTAATCAGGATGATGAATGCATAGTTTTCTTGTAATTTCACAAAACTTTGCTTTGCTCTAATTTCATTTGATTTTATTGTTACTGTTTTTAATGTATTTCAAGTGATGGTGTTTCATACTGTGTCACTGCCAGTTGTGATCCTCACTATTGTCTGTTGTCATTTTGCCTGCATTTGAATGGTTTTTACACTAAGTGATATTCAAGTTCCTAACTGAACCTGAACAGCAGTCTCTAAAGTGTCAATAAAAGGCGTATTTCTGAATTAAATTTAAATGAATCATAAATTGCATCATACCTTTTGATTTAGATTCAAGCTATAATCATTTACATTTGTTAATGATTATTTTATTGTCAATTATAAAGTGCTTTGTAAATTCGGTTTTAACATGAGCGCTGCATATTACATATCACTGATCATCCTTCTGACGATTTGATAATGACTGTCACTGTTGATAGTGGTTTACTGGTGACGAATTGGTGGTATTAGTGCAGAACTGCAAATAGCCACAGCCATTTAATGATTGTGCTGAGGAAGTGTCGCACAGTCTGAAAAACTGCTTTTCATCTTTTCTTATCATGGGCAGATCTAAGTGGTCGATCTAAGTTTTCGAGCAGGCACAAGTGTCAATATTCACACGGGGAATTGAGGCTGTTTCTCCATCTGTTTATGGCTCATTGTGGGTGGGGACCTCATGTTTCCAGTTTCACAGTGACAGATGCTTATTTCTGTCTCCACACAGAGTCGTATGCATCTGGCCTCAGGTCAGGCTACTGTTTTCATGACAACCAGTGTCCAATTAAATATCATGTATAGCTATGTGTAAGCTTACACATTTGGTATAATGAAGTGATAATGTCAGGTATGTATAAATTATTCATTTTTTACTAGAGTTAGGTTCCCTCCACACTATCTTATTCTAATATGCTAGCACAGGCCAGATAAATCAAGTTGGAATTATATTTAGAGATAACCAGGCAAACCTTCCCCTGTTTATGGCTGTCAATGTGCTGGAACAGCTGAGCTGAAGAGAGGATTTCACTACCCAAGTTTAATTAAATGTATAATCACAATGTAAACTTTGAATCACAAAGTGGCATATACTGTACCGTAAATGACCCGATATCCATATGTATGGGATATAATGAAATATTTCAAATCAAAGCAATGATGTATTTATTATGTTTATATTTTTTTCTTCAAAGAGATGCAATTAAATGCATCCGAAAGCTAATGAAGTTAAAATTATGATTGGATTTAACTGGATTAACCATCATTAGTCAGTAAATGAGATACACTGGTTTTCAAATGAATCCCACTTTGGCTTCTTTTTTTGGCTGTTTCTTTTTGTTCTGAGATTTGAAAAGTGATGGAAGAAGAGAGCACAGTGTGAGAGCTCAGCACTTACTCATCAGAGTCATGCTCAGTTCATAAAACTGCAAGCTGCAAATTGGAAGTAATTATGCTCCACTTACCACAGAATCACCTCTCTAAAGACTCTCACAAGCCAAAATGTTTGAATAACGTCAAAAGATAGACCATTTATGTGTTTATATTGTAAAAATAACTAAAATGATAAAATGATAGCGTTACATTCAGTGAGTACACGGGGACACACCCTGTTCTCTTTCTGCAGTGCTTGGATGACATGAAAGTAATAGTTAAGGCATTACTGTGAACTGGGGATAAAGCAACTGGGGGATTTTTGGCTTGCAGTTTGAAATTCACTGACAGTGTGTGTAGAGCCATATTTCTACCATTCTTGGCAGGACTGCTGTGTGTAAAATCTGTGTGTAACACAATGCACTGGCAATTTAGCACCCAATCAGAATCCACTAAATTAGTAACCTTGACTAAGTCACAGTTCCTGAGATTTAGTTTCACACAGAGCTTAAATAGAATCATCCAAATGAAGGTTCACAACTTTTATAGCCACATGGTTTAAATGAGTCATCATAGTTGCTCTTTGGTGTAATTCAGGAATTTTAGTAAAACTTAAAGCACTATTTCTTTTTACATAAATGCCCTACCTTTCTGATGAGTCAGGTAAAAGACAATCATCTCTCCCAAACAAAATATACACTATATGTATGTGGACATTGCAGCCATAAGGGATTCTCTAACGTCTCGTCTCATTTCATTTCATTGCTGTAATAGCCTCCACTCTTCTGAGAATGTTTTTCACAAGGTTTGAGAGCCTTGCCTTGCTTCCTTTGATCGACAAAGGCACTCCATCCCAGAATGGTGTGTGCGGGGGTCAGTCAAGTTCTGCCACATCAAATTCCAGCTCTGTCTTCTAGACATTTTTTCATCAGAAAATATATATTGAATAAAATACATTGTCAATATATCACAATGAGATAATGTTGTTACTTACGTACCCGCAATAAATGTTGATACTGAACACGTTTGTAAAAAGTTCACTGACTATGTATTTTATTCATTTTCTGGTGTTTTAATCTTAAATTATTCTATCCACTTGTAACTACAACATCACTGACCTTTTTAAGGAAAATGTTTAGGCACTTGCAGCACTTGGGTAAGAATACCCATACACATGTTTTTCCTTTTTGTATTTTGTACACGGGTACTATCCACCTCAATCTCATCCCTTCACTTTCTGTAAATGTTGTGATCCAAGCAATCCTTATATTGCCTCTTGCCATGGCTGAAGGCATTCTGTGTTTGGGTTGTGTGCTATTCTTATAAATGGGATATCCCTGTAACGTCTTGAGGGAATTTCTTCAATATTGGCACAAACATACACTTAGTGTGAAGGACGAACTCATTGGATTTTGTTGGTCAGAGGTCACTGTGACCTCACATCTGTTCCATTCTTGTCAATGCAATATATGAGGAATGTCCAGAGGGAATTTCATTACATCTGGCACAAATGTTCCCTTTGACTCATTGATAAACTGGTTAGAACAGGAGTATGCACTGGCAGGTGTATGAACAATTGATTCTAGTCAAAACTGACACAAGACAAGAAGAGTAAAACCCTCAAAAAGATCTCAGATGATAGTATATTAAGTCTCAAATGTAAAAGAAATTCTGGTGTACAAAATTATGATGGAAAACTGTTTTTCATCATCTTTACACATTAGGCATTTTAAAAAAGCAGATATTTTTAACCACACATTGGCATTTGTTCCTGTTTCCTTGGCTGTCATTTATGTCTCGAGATTTCACGAGGAGGCACATGAAAAATGAATTTTCTATTGCCCTACTCCGCTAGAAGATTCCCATTCTGTTAATTCTGTTTTATCCAACTGTCTTGACTGATTTCTTAGACAGCTGAAATAACTATTGTTTCACTTAAAGATTTCACCAATTACAAGCCTTAATTAGATGTTTTGACAGTATATTATCAAAGAATACCTATTTGTTAAAGAATAGTTTTCCTTGTCTCTTTCTGCATGTATAGAATAGACGAAATATTTAATTCCACTTTCACGTTCATTACTGATTTATAACCGTTGTTTTGCCTCCCTCCTGTGACCTCACATAAAATTTTCACTTGAGCATATCATATTAAGTTTGAAGAAAAAGCTGTCAAAGCGCCTGTTTCCAGCTGTAAGTTGATACGAGCTCAGCTGCTCAGCATCTTCCTCTGATTCTACTGCAGCAAACTGCAAATTCATTTTAGCTGCAAATGTAACTGATAAACACAAGGTCATCATCAGTCTTTAAGATTAACTAATTTTAAGAAAATACAACATATAAATGTAAATGTCACACTCTTTTCAGCTTCTGTTACAACTTGTTTCCTGTTTGGACTAGTGCAGTTGTAGATGAATGTCTCTCCTCATTGTTGCTTAAGGGAATAGTTTGTACATTTTTGAAGTACATGGATTGGGTTTCTTAACAAGAACTGCATGTGAAGGTCAATACCATGCTTATCTCATATGTTTAATATGAATGAATGAAATAAATACTTGAGATGTTTATCTTAGCCTAGCTTAGCATAAAAAGACTAGAAACAGGGAAGCATCCAGTTTGACTCTATGTAGAAAAAAAAGCTTTAGAGGTTAAGGTACTTGAATTTCATTGCTTTCTACCAAGGCCAGGTTCTCCTGTTTCCTGTCTCAGTGTTTCCTGTGTGTCAAGAGGTTTGTCAAAATGGTGATGTAGGTGAGGGGAATGACAGTTTGTAAGATCTTCCTTGTTGTGCCACAATAGATGTCTAAAAATGTCTTGGCATACATTTATTTATCTTTCAAATTAAAATACCTGGCTGTATACAATATATTTTATCATGTTGATTGAGATCAATAATTATTAATATATAGATTAATACTATTAATAGAGAGGAAACACATTTAATATGTTGGTAAGATGATTTATTGGTTGGAGCAGTATATTTTGTATATTGTGTATTGTATATTTGGCCAATGTTTTGGTGTGGCGAGCCATGGTGGGGAAATGTTTCCAGTGGAAACACTGCATCTTTTATAGGCTAAGCTAGCCATGGCTGTAATATAAAATATTTACATACGATGAGTTTTATCAATCTTCTCATCTACTTCTTGGAAGGAAATACTGAACTATTTCATTATTTGTATCCCAGATTAAAAATAAAACCTGATTTTACTATTATGGTTAATATGTGCTAACAGAAAGAAGTCCAGTAGTCATGATTCAGCTTCCAAATAACTTCACCTGGATGAAGTAGATTCAGTCACAAAGATGGCAGTCTAGAGATGTCAGTTTACTGCACAGTAGGCTTGTGCTATGGCTCTCTTGGTCCTAAAGGTTATCAATTCAAAAGAGAAAAGAGATATCAATTCAAATCATGAATTGGATCTGACATGGTTTCATTCACACTGCCAATATCTACTAAACAAATTGAAAGACACTTAACTTGAGAGTGTGGGAATGAAGTGCAGTCTGAATTGAACAAAGCCAGCAACTGATCTTAATCATTCACTAGCTCACACACTCTCATCCTTGTTTGCTCAACCTTTGAAGTGGAAGTGTGGCCCACTAGGATCTTTCTGTGTTTCCAAAGTGGTTAGCAAGAGGCTGAGAGTTGCTAGGACTGAGTTTCTTGATCTGAACAAAAAAAGCTATGAAAAAGTAATTTGTTGTAATATATTAATGTTTCTTACTTACTGTCTTGTCTAATAGTTTTTTTTTCTGATAAGTCAGTAAAAGTAACTGATTAGCATAATTGAGCACTATTAATTATCTCATACAATATTGTATACTTTGATGTGGCAATATCCTGCACATTTTATAAGACTGAATGTGATCAGAACAATTCAGTCATGAAAATTAGATTCAATTCCAACACATCATGCTGGTGCCAACTTATTTCATTTTTGTAAACAAGGGCAGGCAGAGCTGTTAAACTCTCTCTCTCTGTCATTCACTCAGATACTCTACAGACATATTTGACATCCTGTATTTTTCTTTCCCCTTCAGGTTTTTTCCCATTTCAGTGTACAAGCTCATATTTCTGTTACTTGAAGTAAACACATTTTGTGCCAGCAATATTTGACCCGTGGTAAGAGTTCAGAAAGAATCTTTTAGTTTTTTGAGATAAGATGTGAAATTGATGATTGCACCATATGAGCCAGACCTTGAGCCAGTTATTTTGCTGTGCATGAAACTCTCCTCCTGCAGATCTATGGTCTGGGAATAACATCAGTCGCCTCACTGTAGAAAGAGAACAAAGTAAATCAGTGTCACGTACTCTCCTAGCAAAGTTTGCATTAAAGAAATCATGGCAAATTATAATAAATAGTACTTAATAAATATTGGGTGGAGACATTCAAAGTGCTTTAAGCTGATACAGCAGTGTGTAAAATGTCTTATTGTTCTGTGCAACCCTGTTAAAAAGTTTTGTGATTGAATTTGAACTGATAAGTTCAACGAGCCTTCCAAGATAAACAACAAAATATGTCTGCCCTCGAGAGCAACACATTTTCTGATTTGATACCTCTGTCAGCAGGATGATGTGATTTGCCAGTGCCTCTCAAAACTGCTAAAAACTATTGCTGCAAAAATAAAAAACTTTCAACAAAGTGGTTAAGATCCTTACAGTATCCTTCTTGGAAGCAAACAGTTGTCTTCCATGTCTTTTTGGGATTAATCTTTAGGAATTGCTTAGCCTTTGTTTGATAGTTTAACAGTGGATGGCAGACAGAAAACATAGGGAGAAAAACAAAGGGCGTGACATGCAGCAGAGGTCCCAAGCTGGACTCAGACTGGGAACATGGTGGCATGCACGCAAACCACTATGCTAGCAGTTCACTCTGTCTTCCATGTCTTTAATAAGGTCATTTCCTCTTTTGCTTCAAGACAAAATTCATAATTCCAACTGCTGCTAGAAGGCTTTGTCATTTGAACAAATGTCATTTTGGGGCATTTGCAGAAAACTACTCGTGCTATTGGATTGCTTGAGAGGACTAATCTCACAAAGTGTAGTGGTGTTGTGAAATGTCATGAATTAGTTTTCTTTATCTCTGCTCATGGCAACTGAAGCTGATTTGTACTTCAATGGTCATGTTTAAGCTCCTGCATTTCGTATACCGACCATTCACCTATAACTTATGTGTGGTACATGGACCCAACACTTCAAGGACTGGAAAAAATCTATCCCATACTGGCTTGGCAAAACCATTTGGTATTATATAAACATATATCTTTGATACAAGGTTGCTTCTGGCACATTGTGCCCCTCATGCTCCAGAAATAATTTACATGTTTAGTGCTATCAAATCGCACATAGCTTACCTGTTTTCCATATCAATGCATTTCTAGACATAGAAAGGCGTTCCAACACTGTCACAGTGTGTAAAGAGATTTCACACAGTCTCAACTATCATTTCCAGAGTTAATTGCTCAAAAGAATTCCTACTTAAACCAAAACAGGATTAAAACTCAGTTGATCTTCCCCCTCATACCTTACACTGGAATTTCTTACAAGTGCATTTAAACTGGAAAGATGCAAACAAGCATGAGTCCTTACCTCTATTGATGCTCTCTTTTACAGAGCTGTAGAGTTTGGCTTGAATGCAGCCCAGTAAGATGGTAATCTGTGAGAACAAACTGAAATTCACCATTTTCTTTTTAAAACAATGGTTATTTCACACAGTGTTTCTGGGGCTATTTTAGCAGCTACAACCTTTCATGGCACTTCGTACAAAATGTGGCTTGCTTTTTAAAATGATAAATACAAACTGCATTTGACTTTCAAAAATATAGGAATGGTAATTTGCTTGAACCTTTATTTATCTGACAAAAGAATAAAGAAAAGATTTTCAGTGTTTTCACTGTTAACATGTCTTTTGTAAATATAAATAAATTTGATTAATAGATATAATAGAGATTAATAAGTTTATAAAATATTCATGTGACATAAGGAGCATCCACCAAAGGCTCAGTATGGCTCGCCATTTTGTGCCAAAATTTGTGAGGGAAATCACATCTAATCACACACAAACATCAACATTTTCTCTACAATTTTAACTGATTATGCAAGAAGGAAGCCATACATGAACTCAGAAATATCAGAAATAATGCAGAGTTCATGTGAAATTGATCAAAACACAGTCGAACTGGGTTCAGTTTCAGCTTGTTTTCAAGTGGATGTCAGATTCTCCATGGAAAGATTAAAAAGACCATCCAGACTGTTACCAGCAAAAAGAACAGTACCCAAAATGGGCATATGTAAGTCTTAAAGTCATGATGTGTAAAGGTACCATCAGTGCAGAGTGTACTGGAATTTTAGAGAGACATACTTGCCTCAAGGCCTCAGTGTCAGTGTATATTTCAGCAGAATGCTGACAGACCTCAATCTGCATGTGTCAGAACAACGTGGCTTCGTAGACACAGAGTGCGTGTACTTGACTGGTCTGATCTGTTCCCTATTGAAAACATGAAGAGGGGAATGCAACTTTGACTTTGTAGACCTTTTGAGCAGCAAAATTCTGGTATCCAGCAATAATGTGCAATTTTTTCTCTTGCAAATGAACCTGCAACAGTTAAGGTCCTCGATTCCCAGACAATTATTTTATCAAATAAATAAAGGTTCAACTACATTAGCAAATCACAGATTGTAGTTTGTATTACATTTAAAAAAAGCTCAGCCTTTCTGAAAAAGGTTGTTTTTACATTCCCTGTTTCATGTGACACAAGGAGCACTTTGAGAGAGCATTTAGTACATCATAAAGATGCCTTGTTGCTAAATATATGCATTGAGAAAAATCAGTACTTCCAAATGTTTTACACCCTGACTGTATTTCACCCTGTAATGCAGTCACTTTACAATCACCTTCATGTATATTTATATATGCTGTAGAACACAGCATGTAACACAAACCAAAACCAAACAACTGGAAGAGAAAGAGTTTTTCAAAACAACATTATTTTTGTGTCTCAGTCTGATCTTGTGATTCTTTTACAGAGATTGTTTTGAGCTTTGATGATACTGGTCAAAGTGAGTAGCCACAGTTGATCCACAGTTGGAGCCGCATAAAGGTAGCTATTGAATATTGAATGATCAGCCCCTGGGGAAATTAATGGGGTATCACAGCAAATGGGCTTTATTACAAGCCTGGTTGACAGTGGCAGCAAAGAGAAAAGAGCTGTTGGCCTAGGTGCAGAGCTCACTTGGTGTTATCTACTGAAGTTGCAGAGCTGCAGGTGTATCTCTCTCTTCCTGTGTACACACTTGACTCCTTTGTGAAAAGATCAACAGCTGTTTAACCCGAAGCATTATTTTCCAACTGAGGGATATATAGATTCATGATTGTCAACACAGAAGAAAGGGAGGATCCTTAAAGTCAGCCGCCTTAAAGTCACTACTGCAATATAAAATGACACATAAAGAGCCTGAACAGCTGCTCTCAAACTTAGATTTTGCAGAGCTTGCAACATCTCCAAACAAATGTATGCCCTGTGAGAAAGAAGAGTGAAACCAATAATGTTAAGCAAGGTTTCCTTTTAGGGGGCATTTCAATGGATACAGTTACAGTACACAGAGAAGCCAGGCAGAGAACAGGCTGCCTCCCTGTTGGACAGCTGTACTAATGGAATCCTGCGTAGTCTCAATTATAGCCAAGTCCCAGATCTGCTCTAAGTGCCAGGTGGAAACACAACATTGTGTATTTGCAATTTTATTTCTCTGTTAAGGCCTAATAGCAGAAATGAGTGTAGAGTCTACAGGCAAATAGTGTACCATAGACCATATCATCAGAAAAGTAGGATTAGAATGAAGTGATGATAATAACATAATCTGCTGCATACAGTATGTATTTGTAGACTGTATTACTAACTGTATATGAACAAAGTATTTAAAAAGTTATAAGATATACATATGGGAAAGTTTGTAATATGGACAATTAAGGGTTATACAGGTGCAAAATACCTGCACCTATGAATGCAGCATTATAAAAAATTATGCATTTTCTGAGAATGAATTGCAACTCATAGCACTGTGTCATAGCAGCCCTGTAGAAGTCACACTCTATGACAGACACTAAAGTGCTTTCAGGACCTTTGGTACCAAAGAAAACAAGTATAGTCACATTTTCAAGATACAAAGTATCTGTTCTTGTGACATCTCTACAAGAGAGTGGATTTCAGCTAATGTAGAAGTTTTTAGACAGCAGTAACACTAAAATATTTTAGTAAAGAGTGCAGAAACGTTTCATGAATGTGGATGAAACATTGGTATGAATGTTACATTGGTAAGTTCCTGCTCTGCTGCACACTAGTTTTATTTATGGGAGCTAGCAATTACCTGCTAAAACCTAAACTGTTGCTTGCTTGTTGTAGTAGATGGTGATTCTGAATATAGAAAGAAATCCTGATGAATTATTACAAAGAACTATGAATTTCTAATGCTAATGGAGCACAGACTAGATCAGATGTGAGATAGTGATTTTTGCTCTATTGGAAGGAAATTACCAAGCACTTTGGATAAAAGCGCCATATAAGTACAGCGATATAATGCCTGTGTCTGGATGCAACACTGTTGACATGCAGCAGCACTTCAGAAAAGAAGTAGTTTTATCCATGAACACATCTGAGCTACTTTATCCTTGACTGCCTCTTCAGTCAGTATGACACTTTTGTTGTGTGCTAAAGTTCTCAGTTGCCGTACATCAAAGGACGTGATGCACTGCAGGGCTGATGTAGGTGGCACCTACCTAAACTTAACTAAATCAAACATTACGATAGAAAAAATAGGCATCTGCTTGAACAGCTAGATTCCCAGTATTAAACACTAAATTATAAGGACACCCAGTGATCACTGTAGATTACACATTGCTCATCAGTGAACTGTTCAGCTTAATATGGTGACGCACCATTGAACACAAGTAATGCATAAATCACCATTTGCCCTGGAGGGCACACTCCCCCCTCCACCTCCAGAGTGTCTTGTCTGTGCTTCAGGCTGCTTTAACATTCACCTGCCTACCCTCATGGGCAAAGTAACAGACCAGTAGCTCTAACCTTTACTCAACCAGTGATTTAGCCTGCCTGTCTCTACTGATAACACACACACAATCAAAGTCAGTCTGAGTAGAGGAGATGAGAGTTGCTTTGTTGTGCTGCTGTACTCAGGTAGGGCCCTTAGTCACTGCCACCTCTGTGTGTTAGCTGGCATCCTCCTTTTATCTCAGCCTTGGTAGCCTCTATTCCATACACCCACTGAACCCTAACACTCATCTATTCTACAACACAAAACCAAGGTGTGGAACCTTGAAACTCACCTACATGAACTCACACAATGGCAGCCTCCAGATTCATCTAGTCAGATGTGCTTTCATTGACTCTTGAGCTCAGTTCACTTCATCTGTGGGGCAGCTCAGGTTTTACTGTGATTGCATGTTGTCATTTTGATCATATTACTTCTTGGTTCATAGAAGAAATGCTTCAGACATACTAGGCCTTAGAAACAGCTCACACTCTAGCAACACTGACACATTGATAAGATACATGACTAATTTATCTAGTATTGCGAGTGCTTTCTGCAGTTGAGTAGTTAATGGGAATAATTTTTGTGAATTTATTTAATATTACAGAACTTAATGTGATGTGAGTTAGTGTTAGACCACATTTACAGTAAGCTGCAATTATAGTGCATCAGTTGAGTTTGTGACAGTTATATAAGTAATTACTTATCTCATTAAAATGGGATTCATTTTTGAGTATATTGGTCAATATGCATATTTGTAAAATGCCAATAAATGTCAGTGGGATATTTATGTTAACAGGAAAAGTGAACTTGTGAATTTGTTTACAGTACAGACTCTAAGGATTTCCAGTTAACAGTCAAAATATTTTTCCCAACATGTTCCCATTCCACACCGTTACATAATGACACTTCTGATTGGTATCTCAATACTGACACAAATATGGCACTAAAAGTGCCCTTTGGCATCTCTAACTGACACACCGGGTGTGTCACTGTTTGACACCAACCAATCAGTACTGACTCTATGGGGTACCTTTAGCATCAGTGTTGAGACGGCAAGTGGGAAGCGTCATTATGTGACATTATATGATGAGAACCGGCTTATTATTAGATATAAGTATTCATCCAAGCCCATATGGCATCAGTGATTTTCAGAGTTCTCTGCCTGACAAAGTAAGTATACAAGCTTGAATATTGACTTTTTTTACTCCGTGCTTAAAGCTGTACTTACAGAACACTCATTGCTTAGTAATGTGCAGCTGAGAGCTGTGTATTCACTGCAAAAAGGTGTTTAACAGAGGTTGTATGCAGTATTTATTTTAGCATTTTTCTTACTGACAGATGCTCTCTGGACCTGTGTTGTGAGTGATTGTGTCAGTATGGCAGTCTGTTTGCTGAGCACTGGAGAGTGAGATTGGGAAGTGAGAATAGTCGCCCAAGATAGACAGCTGCAGCGTTGAGTTGACTGCCACTTCCTCTTGTGTAATTTTAAATTGAGTTTCTTAGGGTATAAAAAAAAAGAAAGTTTCCACCCACTGCATGTCTGGTGCTCATCCTGCTGCACTGCCAGTCAAAGCTGTGTCCACCTCTCATCATTTTGCCAAGCTTTGGCTGCTAAACTAGCCTTGCTGCAACAGCAACCTAGACTCCTTCATCTTCACAGCAAGATGATACAGCCGCTCTCACTCATCTTCAGAGTGTCTGTGACGGGACAGAAAAAAGACAGTTTTTTGCTCGTTGGTCCAGATCAAAAATATAACTCCTGTGTGTGTGCAATCAGACTATGTTGCTCTGTCAACTGAAGAAACAAATTGTCTCCGTTGTAATCAGCTTCTCATTGCCTGCTGTTCTCATCAAAATTCTTTTGACTCTTCTGTTGCCATGGTACCTTGAAAAATCTGCTGCTGAGATTTGTTTCTTCCTGAGATAGCAATTCCCATTTTTCTGTCTGCTTACCCCAAAGACAAAAACACTTTGGATCAATTGGAGACAAAATTAGTACATAATGTAAAAATACATTGTTCGAAAAAAGAAAAGCCTACAGTAAAGGAAGATGTAGTATTCTGCCAGTCACCTTCTGCTGGGTTTTTGTTGAATTGAATGTGTCTGAATGCATACACAAATACTCAGAGAAATAACCACTCCTATCTGCACTGTGGAGACTTCATCAATGGCCACACTTGAAACCATACACATATCATTCTGATCTGTCTGTAATATTAACATAATGAACAAACATTATAACTTTTAGTAAGTTTTTGGAAGTGCAGCACAGACCAGATACTCTGCATGCCTGACCTCAAATTATTGATCTGATTCTTTTTTATTTACATTAGGGTTCTATTGTTATTGCAGAAGTTGTTTTATTTTGACTGAGGGTGTTTGATAGGAACTAGCATCAGTCTTGTGATCCTGTGGCAGTTGTGCGTCTGTAACATTTCAACAAACATTGGGGTGGATAAACCTAACCAGGTACTTAATCTGCCAGTGTGAGTAGCCAACTTTAAAGGCTGTTTGTATTATGCGTCATCTGTCATCAAATTAACATTTAGTTTAGGCTGAACAGACATGTCTCTCTCAAGGAGTATATGTCATATGATTTATGTGCAGTGCTGTCCATAGTGCTGATGTACTTTTGTAAGGGTCAGGTCATGGTTCATAAATGAATCATATTATATGGTTACTTTGTAAATAAAATACTTTCTCATGTTTTAGCCTCCACACAACATGAAAACCTCCTGATTTTTTTGTCAGAAAAAGACCTATTGATTTAGATATTCAGGGCCTACTCATGAAAATAAAATGCCAGTCTAGACACTTTTCCCCACCTGCTGGGAGTGGCTGTAATTCTAAAGCGTAGACTGAATATCTGAATAAGTGGCTGACAAGGTGCAACTGCTTGCACCTTTGCACCTTACACCTTTGCCATGTCTTTGCACCTGGTCATCAAACATATCAACAAAAGCAACATGTTTTGAAACATTTTCAAGCGTTGGGCAGAGCGTGATGGAGCATAGCAGAGTATAGCAGAGCAGGCAGATGAAGAGATAGGCAGGACTGAGTGGATTGATTACAAGCCTCATCCTATTGCTAGCTTAAGTTGCATATTGTGACTCTAAATAAAAAATTACTGTTGTCATATAGTAATCGCGATTATTATCCTGAATGAATATATATAGATTGGTCAGTTGATAAAAACTTGAAAATCACACATCATAACTATAAACAGCTACAGCTATACTCTTTCTACGCAGACAAAGATTATTACCCTAATAATGTTATTAAACTGAAGTGAAATAAATAGTATTTTTAGTCTGATAAATTTACTTTCACAAACTTCTGCTTGCTGTCAACAACAGTCAATAAGGACTGACATGTATCTGTATGTTCAAAGGGTAAAATATATATAAATATATATATCTGTCACAACCTTGCAGCTTCTCAAAAGCTCAAGATCAAAAGCTCCAAAGGAATAAAAAATTCCAGCACCTCTTGAGAACAACAGGCACAGCTTTAATGTCAGAAACTCTTACTCTCATTTGTCATCATGGTTACATGATAATTTAAAGTCCCTGATAAAGATATTCAGTAATATCCAAGGTACCTAAAGTCTGCATTGAACATATAAAAGAAATACAAACTTTTCTAAGACCGCAGATATGCAGAGACTCATTAACTGTAAAACAACAAATGTGATGGATGATTTCATACCGCTGTGGAGAGTAAAACAGAGTGCTCTTTGAAATACTGAATTACTGAGTGCAGAAGCTCCATTAAGAGAGAGGGTGTCAAAAATCGTGTAGAAAGCCATTTTAAAGAGGCCAGACAGTGCATGTCTGCTTTTTCTTTTATTCCCATTGAGAAGGTGTCTCTTGGTCCAAGAGGAGGTGATTTAAATTTCATTAGAAAAGAGAGTGAGTCACCTTTTGGAGCTTACCTTTTAAAAAGTCTTAACCCAGGATGAATAAATGGAAGACTTGATTTTTTAAATGTATTCTCCAGCAGTTTTAATATGCTACAATGTCAGATTCTCAATTACACTTGGTGATATAATTTTTAATGTTATCAAATACTGGTCTCTGAGTGGCTATTTTAGATGTTCCTGAGAAATATCTATACATGTAATCTTGTAACGCTGTTGAATGCTTTTGCAGTAAAAACACATTGATCTTTACTGTCACAGATATGTACTTTGTTCTAACAAGCAGCAGGATTCTCGCAGCAAAACTCTGTGTGTGTGCGCTGTATCTCACACTTCGCCAGATGGCCCATGGTAGCCCTGACAGCTCAATGCACCTCATCTTAACAAAACACATGCAAACGCCCAAGTGAGAAAATGCAGCCAAATACAGAAACACTGCAAATAGCACTGACAACAACAGGGATGATTCCACAATTGTTCAAATCAACTCAAGGATGAACTAATTAGATTTTGGTGGTTAAAGGTCAAGGTCACTGTGACCTCACGTCAAACACATTCTCATCATGTGATGTGATTATTTCTTATGCATTAATGAATTATTAAAAGTAGGATTTTACTGTTGGAGTTGGTCGAGGTGGCTCTTTGGAACTATTTGGTTTCCAAATGCAACTAATTGTTTTTTATTTTGAATCCATTGCTTTGTGGAAATTCTGAACATGATGACGAAATGATGATCAAGCTAGCGGCCATTTGACTGAAGGCTCTTTAAGAGCTTTAAGATTTCCCATACAAAGACACTATTTGTGTGCTATATACCATTGAAACCACACTCTGTTCTTCCCAGATTTAAAATGTATGCGCAGTGCTCTTTTGTCATGTACAGATACCTGCATGCTTTTGGTTTACCATAGATTAAAAGAAAGAAGCTATGAAATTAGCTGTATTGTTGCTTATAGTACAAATAACTTCTAAGATGCCCTGAACAAAATTATTGGTGTGCGTTGGAAATGGTGATAACGGGATTATAGTGATATTTCAAGCAGACTATTGTCACGTGTCATTATCCCAGGTGTCTTCAATCTTATAATCTGTCATTCATCCTATTTAAATGGAGTTCATTAGCATCACTGTGTCCACAGAATCACACTGAACATGAGCAAGAGAAAGGAAAAGCAGAGAGTTGTCTAACAAGATAAGGAAGAAACCATTTCTAAACATGAAAGATATGGAATATAGTGGGGCTGCAGCTATCGATCATTATAATAGTATTCTGTTGATGATTTTACTTAATGGGCAGCAGTAAATATACAGAAAAATAAAATAAATTTTCTGTATTTTCTCTATATTACAATTTGTTGCTTTTAAATAAACTACATAATAAACTACAGACTAATATTGTCTGGGGTGTTTGCGTGGGTTCTCTCCGGGCACTCCGGCTTCCTCCCACAGTCCAAAGACACGCAGTTAGTAAGAGTGTGAATGGTTGTTTGTCTATATGTGGCCCTGCGATGGACTGGCGACCTGTCCAGGGTGTACCCTGCCTCTCGCCCGTAAGCTGGCTGGGATAGGCTCCAGCACACCCGTGTGTGACTAAGCGGTTCAGAAGATGAATGAATAAATATTGTCTGTCAAACTATGTGGAATTTAGTGCGTTTGTGTAGCTGTACTTTCAGAGCTACAGGTGTGAGCCTAACTACAGCTCAGACATAACGTCAGCCTTTACTGTCTTTGTCGCAAAAACGAGTGGACAGTTGGAACAAGAGTCAACACAGACTATATGCTTCATTGGATGCAATTTTGCAAACCAGCACTTATCTCTAAATCAAATCAAGACCGACCCGACCTGTATGCTAATGTTAGTTAAACAAGTTTTATACTGATGTTAAAACCTAGGCTATAGGCTGTTTATAAGCAGGACTTGCAGAGTGAGCCGTCTGACAATACCTTCCCATTAAGACACACAACACATTTGTTCAGCTCCAGGTGTTTATAGAAGCAAAGTGACAGAGAAAATATATTTGCACTAATCATCTGCCCACAAACTGCTGTCAGTCAGCTACATTGTCTATTATTATTATTATTATTATTAGATGTGATAAAATGCTCCTAGCAAAATAAAAGGTATCTTTATTTTCATTGCAGCTTTTGATTCTCATCTTTATCTTCCCTGATTTCTGCCAACATTTAGTTAATTTTTACCTGTGCCCATACACAATATGAATACATGTTTTAGGCTACCTGGTAGATAATTTTTGGAGGTAACTCGCAGGATACCTGACCCTCTGGAGGACTCATACAATTTCATCATGTCTTTTACAAAAGAAGTGTTATACCACCGTGTACAAGATATACTTCCTATACATGAAACGCTACCCTATGCTGGCTCCACTCTGTCATCTGGATACTTTCTGCTGAGATCCTGAAGTTTTGTATTTGCTTGCTTTGGTTTTACTATAAATGCACAGTACAGACTTTTGTCATGATCCCAGACTCCTGACATGTCCTTCCCTTCTTATTGACTCTGCTATTTTCCCTCTCTTTGTCCATTTGCAAACCCCGCCACAGTGTAGCGCACTGTGTAAAAGCAATAATCATCTGTGAGAAACTGTGGACTGTACAATTATTGACTGATTAAAAAAGGCTTTGGGGCAAAGAGTTAACATGGAGTATTCTTAGTAACTGAGGTATTTGAGTTTCCGAGGAATTGTTTCAGCCATAGACTACTGCACAACCTCCAAGAAACATGATTCTGTGACTACTGTGACTGGCTGTAGCTTATATTATTAAGAAGTTTAAGGTTCACAGCCCTGTAGCAATCTCCTTTATGTGGCTGAAAGAGGAATCACAGCACATTGAACAGACAAATGTTCTTAATTGTGTAAAAGGAATCAAGGACCAATCTTCAAGATTAAGGTACAGGTACAGCAGTGTCCTATTGCTGCATTGAGGAATTATCCAAGGAGAACCCCACTTTTGAAAGGAACAGATTTGCAGTTTTAAATTATCTCCATTGTGACTGTTCTAATGTTATGGGGCTTTAATCTGTGCTGGGCACAATAATATCAGAAGATTATCATGACATTATCTTGAGCATAAGATACTGCCCGGTGTCAGAGAGCACTCTTTGCATCACAGGTCATGACTCCTACTAAAACAAAAAAGCACCAAAGCAGAAGATATTGGGCTGATCTGAAGTTGCCAGCTATGCAGCCTAATCTTAATCCAATTCAACATCCAATCAAAAGAGATGAAACTCCCAAAAAGAGTAGGTCAACGTACAGGAACAAGAACAACACAAAAAATGAAAATGGTATTTCTATAAAACTAAACAACAATCACAAAGATGTATTTGCAGGGACTGTATTTGCAATCTGATTATGCTTCTATTAATATAATGAGAATACAAATATTAAACATAATAGCTAATATAAATTATACTGAATATATTTATAAAGTGGATCCAGACAGTAAATCATCAATCTCATCTTATAGTACAACATCTAGTTTTGTGACTATAGTGTCATGAAACTTTTTTTCATGAAAGAACAGGAAAACATGTTTAAACTGAGAAAGAGAAAAAAGAGAGGTCATTTTAAATTGATGACAGCAACATGTCTCAAAAAAAGTTGGTAGAGAACCATGTTTACCACAGTGTAGAAACCTCTCTTGTTTTACCAACAGTAAACGTCTGGGAACTGAGGAGACAGTTGCTGGAGTTTTAGAGTTGTGCTAAATATTTTCAGTTGATGAAAGGTCTGGATTGCAGGCACGTCAGTCCAGCATCTGGACTCTTCTACTACAAAGCCAGTTATCATAGATGCAGTATGGTGTAACATGGTCCTGCTGACATGCTGCTCTAAAACAGGGATATTCACCGTATGGACAAAAGTGTTTGTCCGTCTGACCATTACACCATGTTTAATATAGAGCTGGTCTCCCTTTTGTTACTGGCCTGTGACAGTTAACATAATTGGTGCTAATTAATGCTCTTTCAGCTCTTTCTGTTTAGTACCACTTACTTTTCTAGCCTTTTGTTGCCAATGTCCCAACATTTATGAGACATGTTTGCTGACATTGATTTCAAAATTACCCTTTTCTCAAAATTGTACAATTTCTCAGTTTAAATATTTTATAATTTTTCTATGTTTTATTGTGAATTAAATATGGGTTTATGAGATTTGCAAATCATTATATTCTGTTATTTATGTATGTCACAACTTTTTTGGTGTTCAAGACAGATGGGTTCAGTGTAAATTATAAAAATATACAATTTTTAGTCAATTTAAGTCAACAAATGCAACATGCTAACATGACGAATGGCTTCAGGGGGAGTCAGTACGTACCAAGGTGAGTTCATAACAATCACATGTAGCATTTTAATATTGTTTGAGTGTAAGGGGGTAGGGGCTGAATTCAACACCAACCTTTATCGTGCTTTAACTGTTTTTTGCTGGTGTGAAAATAAACAACAACAAAGTAAGGTACATATTTATTAAAGACACACAGCAACTTATCACCATGCCTGTTTTCTTTAAATAATTAAAAAGAACATTATTAGGAGAACATTAATTCAAACTATGCATGCTGGGAAGTTTGCAGGCTATTTTTTTTTTTCATTAACTTTATTTAATGAGTTGAGTGAACTCTAAGAAAGTAATTCATTCAACTTAAGTGAAAAGACTTCAAGTCAGAACAACTAATGTTCTGACAATAATAAGAATGAAACTTAGCTTGATTTGAGTGCGAGCCAGGGGGTCCCCTGTAGATTGTGTGTGAGGGACAACATCACACACATTGTACTAGGGGCTCAGGACCATCTGACTCTGACGTTCTTACATGTAGCTCACTGGGGTAATGTTTATATATTTTCAGGGATCTAGTGCATATCTGTCTTTACAATGCTGCTGTACAAAGGCACTGTTGCCATCAAATAACAGCTACTGTTACCTTTGCACAATAGACTGTCAGGACAGGAGGTACAAAAAGCAAAGTCACTATGGCCTTAAATTAATTTTGGTTCAAAGAAAGCCATATGAAATGAGTTGTAGTGCCTTTAATTATATTATACAACAGATACTGCTTGTGCTACTTGTGTTAGAGAAAACAAGAAAACCTTTTTTTTTCTTTCTTTACATTTTTAAGTGGAAGAGTGGCACACCTACTATATACACATACAGTTGTGTTGAAATAGCAGTGTGTTTAAAAACAAAAAAGTGAGTAAAGCTCA
This sequence comes from Helostoma temminkii, assembly GCA_900302695.1. NCBI lineage: Eukaryota > Metazoa > Chordata > Actinopteri > Anabantiformes > Helostomatidae > Helostoma > Helostoma temminkii. Next base: position 236,869 of record OMLM01020397.1, on the reverse strand, counting down.
AAATCTTTAGAAACAGAACTAATATTTAGTTGTATAACCACAGTTTCTGAGAACTGCTTCACATCTGAGTTGCATGTAGTAGACCGACTTCTGACACCTGTGAACAGGTATTCCAGCCCAGGACGATTGTACTACATTCTACAATTCCTCTGCATTTCTTGGTTATGCCTCAGAAACAGCATTTTTAATGTCATCCCACAGGTTTTCTATGGGATTAAGGTTTGAGGATTGGGCCGGCCACTTTGTAACATTAATATTGTTGGTCTCACACCAAGATTCTGCTCACTTACTGTCATGTTTGTGGTCATTATCTTATCTTAACACCCATTTTAAGGGCATTTCCTCTTTGGCAAAAGCCAAGATGACATCGCCATATCATGATGCTTGCGTCACCATGCTTCACTGTCTTCACAGTGTACTGTGGCTTTAATTAAGTGTTTTGGGGTCATCTGACAAATTGTCAAATTCAGTCAATGGCAAGTTCTTTGGAAAATTGTAACCAGTGAGACTTTGTGGGGGCTTCTTGCAGATAGCTTGGCTTCACATTTGGGGCGGCTGTGGATCAGGAGGTTTAGCAGTGGTGATTTGGTGGTTCGATCCCCGGCTCCTCCAGTCATATGTCAAAGTGTCCTTGAACAAGACACTAAATCCCAAGTTGTCCCCGATGAGTCAGGCGAGCTGCATAGCAGCTCTGCCATCGTTGTGTAAATGTGTGTGTGCGTGTGTACATGTGTGAGCAGATGGGTGAATGAGAAGCAGTGTCAAAGCGCTTTGAGTACCCATGAGGTAGAAAAGCACTAGATAAGTGCAGACCATTTACATAGGTGTCTTCTAATTGTTACAGTACTCACAGGTAACTTTAGACCTTCTTTGATCACCCTGGAGCTGATCATTGGCTAAGTCTTTGTCATTTTGGCTATTCGTCAATCCATTTGAATGTTAGTTTTCTTCCACATCTTTCTGGTTTTGGTTGCCATTTTAAACCATTTGAGATTTTTTTAGCTGAGCAGCCTATTATTTTCTGCACTTCTTTATATATTTTCACCTCTTTAATGAACTTTTTAATCAAGTACGCTGATTTTATAAACAAAGTCTGGAACAACCCATTTCACTTAGAATTTCAGGGAGAAATGTATAACCGGCATGTGCAACATTTGTTGCCTTTGTCCTTCAGTAAGGGCCACCTGTTTGACACCTGTTTTTTCACTGAATGAATGACCTCACTAATTGAACTCCACACTGCTATTATTTTAAACATTTCCCTTTCAAATAATGATTCAATTACACAGAACCAGCAGCATACATGTCAGAACTGTTGGGTTTGTTGGTTTTCTACTACTCAACTGCACCTACTAGTAAAGTATTCGCCATGTAGAAATATAATTTCTACCAAAAACAGTGATTGATCTGGTTAGTGATGTTGGACTGCTATTATTTTGAACACAACTGTATGCAGGTTGACCTTTGCTGAAACCATCTTCCTGTTATTTCTCTATGATAAAAAAGCAGCTGTGATAAGCCAATTAGAGACCTCTGGTGGAAATTACATCTACATTTCTTCCGCATTTAATGGTAAGATGGAAGATTTAAAACACTTTTTGCACAGTGAGAGAGAGAGAGAACGCTAATGTACTGCCATTCAGCAGTATAAGCAACACTGCTCTAATCCACTGTCAAGCACAGTGTACATGGTAATAATGTTGGTGTCAATGAAGATTGTTTTCCTGTCTCTGTCACTGCACTAATTCTAGTCCCAGATTAAAGTACACACTATTCACTGACACACTGTGAACGGATGGAGCGTCATATTGTGGCTCTTTTGGGCTCAGCCAAGGAGAATAAATTGGGAATTTCACTGCTCCTAATGGAAATTCATCTGAGTAATTTGTTAAAACAGTGACAAGGGCAACGGTGTTGTGTCAAAAATGGCATTTTGAGTTGGACACATACAGAGACTGTGTACACCTGAACCTAAATTGAGCAAAACTCTCTGTGTAATATGTTTCAGGTCATTAAGCACACCCTCTGAGGGTATTAGTGGCTCAGTGGTGTGTACTGGATCTGAGTGCAGACCCCTGTCTTGTGTTTTGCACTATAGGGAATGGCAAGTTCCCTTATTAGAGTGGATGGATCACACACTGACCTGATGTGCTATTATGCTATCAAAGACTAGTGTGCAGTAATTTCATCACTTTGGTGAGTGGAGACAGTTAAGATGGACAATCTCTCAATATCACACTAATCAATCACTTTTACAGTGCATTACTGTGAGAGGGAAGCTTTGCCTCTCAGAGTGCAGTGATATAAATAGCAAATTGGCTTCCTTCATGGCTCTTTTTCACTTTGCATCAGTATTCACTGCACACGTCGCATGCACTCACCCACCTCATGAACACACATGCTCATTCAGATCAGACTCAGAGCAGTCACATATATTGAAACTTAAAGGGTCATTCTGGTTCATCTCATCCAGTATTACCAACAAATGCAGCTATTGTGACTGTATGGTTCCGCCAGCTTTGCACCTGCCACCTCTGTTCCTGGGATTCAGAGAAAAGAGGACCCTTGCATGCACCAGGGTGGCCAGTTTGAGCCTCTCCACAGCTTTCTGCCTAAACAGGATTTTCATGTGAATCATTCCAAACACTTGATTTCTGAGTCTGACTGAAAGTAAACACAGAACGCACAGTAGCCGCTAGGAACAATACGGAGAAAACTAACCCGATCACTCTGTATAACACCACTTTGAAATCCTTTTTTTTATTTTCTTGTGGAGATAATTGACCAAAGCAAGTGTAACTTTCAGTGATCATAGTAAATGTGGCTTGCAGTGTGCCCAGGACCACTGTATAATGCTAGTGTTAATTGCTCTTAGGACACACGTGCTGTTCTGTCATTCCTCACACAACATTTTACATGTTACATTTTTTTACCACTTTGAAGGCTGAGCATTTGCTGAGCCTTATCCAGCAAACTGCCCTAGATGTACAGTAGATTCCTCTGTGTTTAGCAGCATGGCTGTTCAGGCTCAGAGACAAACATTTGAAATGATTCATGAAGTTTATTTAGAAAGGTCTAAGTGGCTCACACTGATTCCCCTGATACATGCTGTTTGCCCATGTCCTCATTTCCCCGAATCTTTACACTATTGTAAAGATGGCAAGTCTAAAGTTAGGAAATAGGATATAATAAACACACCAGGTAGAAACCAGCTGGACTTATCCTCTTGCACATTCTATGCACAATACAATTTTGCAGGGTCTGCATCTTTTGTATTCTAAAAGGTACAAGGGGTGTTTCTTAATCTGCGTACTCTCTGTACTTGTGTTCTTGGGGACTTGTGAAACATCATCATCCAAAAACCAAGCACGGTTCCAATTCAAAGTCAAAGCCAAGTACAGGTCAAAGAGTCCGAAGTGTTCTTGCTCCGCCTGTTTTATTGAGGATGCTCTGGAAACAGACTTGCGTAGACTTGAAGCGTCAAATATCCCATCATGCATCTCACACCACTTAGCAACAATGGCAGATGAACACAGATAAATGTTTCTACTACTACTGTTATTAGAAGTTTCTAGGAGAAGAATCAATATTAGATTTTTTTAATACATGATAGATGAAAATATTGCTTCTTGAAAATTTATGTTTGCTATATTTAAGGATCTGCTGTCATTTTTTGCTAATAGACTTTATCTGTCAACATTCCATACTATGTCAAAAAGTAGCTACTGAATAATGTAGAGTCCATATACATATATACATTTATACAATAAATACATGAGAATTACAACAAACAAATGTGAGGGGATTTATCATATATAACGTATAAAGTTGCCCTGCGATAGATTGGCCAGGGTGTACCCTGCCTCTCGCCTGTATGCCGGCTGGGATAGGCTTCAGCACACCCGTGACCCCTGCGGGAACTAAGCGGTTTAGAAGATGAATGAACATATAAAGACAGAGCTGAGCTCGTGATGAGCAAGCATGCTGCTGCCTCAATTGTGCTTTCAATGTTCTGTGTCCTACCGTCCTCGAGAGTCCGTGCTCTGAGTTGAACTTGCCAAGTCTGAACTTTGGGAGTTTGCTCTTTGTGTGCTCTGTATTGAGAAACGCCAAAGATTAATTTTGTGGCTGCACCTGAATCTAAGCATTGCTGATTTTTTTTTTCCTGTATATTTGTTTAGATAAAGTTCATTTTGTAGGTTTTGAAATATTTACCCTTCTAAAGGAGGAAGCATGCTACGAATCCCCCAAAATGAGTTTGTGTCACGTCTCACTTATTATTTTGAAAACCCTGGAAGTACCTCACCCATTGCCAACTGCCCTTTAATAACAATTGCAACAACTGTTCCAGCAATAAAACATGATGGCACTAATCCCATTATTTATAGTATTTTCCTAAGGTGTATAAAGTACACAAACTCAATACTCAAGTCTAAAAAAAAAAAAAGTACAAACACATTTCATTTTTCTACTTACGTAAAGGTAGTAAGTACAAGCTTTAAATTGTACTTGAAGTACAAAAGTAAAATTTATTCATTAAGAAAACTGTATTTTAATCATTGTAGTATTTGATGTTTTTGATAACATAAATATATAAGTCTGGTCCAGATTAGTTTGACAAACTCTCAGAAGGTAAAAATAAAATGTTGTTACCTACTGTGGAACAAAAACAGCAGTCGGAAAAGGGGGTTGATTTTAACCACCTTATGTAGTAGCAGGGGTTAATCAATAAATGATACATCAGAATTTTATTAGTTTATAAAGCTTTTATATATCAGAATCTGAACTCACAAAAAGTAACTAGTAACTAATGCTATAAATGTAGTGAAGAAAAAGTAACATGAAATAAAAATATTCCAGTATTGTACAAAATTGTACTTAAGTACAGTACTTGGAACTAATGTACTTAATTACTTAGCACCTTTGGTAATTTCCACATAAGTATAGTCTTACACTTAGACCCTGCTACTGTGTGTGACAAACAGAAGACATCAGCTGTACTTTAAAGGTAAATTTATGCATTCATCTCCTGACTTGAAGATGAATCAGGTCTTTGATACGTCCACCATTTCATGCACAGTACAAAGTGTGTGCAGTGTGTGCAGTGGTCCCGCATCCACCAGATTATGCACAAAAAGGACACTAGACATCATGTTATCCTCTTCTTAGAGGCATATTGCAGATGTGCACATTATGAAGGCTGGGCTGACTCTGGCTTTTCTCCTGCAACTCTGAGAGGATTACCTATTGTTTTTTTCTTGTTGTTTTCCCTGGTGGGTGGATATTCGTGTTTATTTTTCTGTATGCTGTTGAATATCATATTTTCATTCATCAGAGCCAAGATGAGAGATGAGTGCTTGTGTCCCAAAGCAAAGCAGAGTATGAGATGCTCTTAGAGACGTGTGGGTGGTCAAGTTATTTGCTTTTCTGCTTTTTTTATGATGGCTATCAAAGATTGAGAGGGATAAGAAGACCAAAGGGGTATTCATTAGAGGCTCAACACAGAGCAGTAAACACGTTTTATACCTATAGAGAGGTGAATTTTTAAAATGCAGCTATGGCCCAGTACCCCCCTCCATCCTCTTTCCCTTCCTCCCCTACCATTGCAGTATCTTGTGTTGGACGATGATCTGCCAGCCCATCCCGGAATATCACAAACAGCCCATAGCGCCTCCTGTCTATACGAACCCACTTCCACCTTAAACCATATTCTTCTGTGCGAAAAGAAATCCTCACTTTGTCGTGCATGTGCTTTAAATGCAACCCAAAGTGACATCACATTGCTGCAGTGCTCACTGTCCATGAAAGGTGTCAGTCGCTTCCTCTGATACTAAGAATTAGTCCACTGGCCACTCGGCTCCGCTCTGCTCCAGACACCATGGCGTGGCAACATGTATTCATTTACATCGGGCTCTCACTGCGCAGGTGGACGCCTGCATGAGGATTAGAGGCGCATTTTCAAAGGCTGCCGCTTCTCCAGGACGCAGAAAGATTTCCTTCCACATCCCGCCCCGAGAAATCGACCGCATTGCCTTTTTAATTTCTTTTTATTCTGCGAAGGAGCGGACAGATCAAGTCATGTATGAAAACTAATTGCTCGCATGGGTACGCACAGTATTAGAGGAGGAAGATAGAAATAAAACGCTATCAGTGCACTGGTGAGATTCCTTCGTTGCGCTTCAACCAGGGGAAGTTATGACAACAAATGGTTACAGTAAAAGCAAACAACTGCCAGTAAAACAGGCGTGATGATAACTGCGCCGTAATTGCCGCCAGACCCGCGTTGACGGAGAGTTTTCGACCTTCGTGGTTTTTGACGGACTTCCAGGCTGTGAATTTGACGCCAACCTGCCACAGTCCGTTTTTTTCAGAGCGCAATCTACCGCTAAGAAACTGCACTTTCCGTCCTCACCATCTGTGCTGCTATTCATAGCAAGTGTGAGCTTGATTGGGAAATTTATCCACCGTAGTCTTGCGTTACAAACCCGTACGCGGGGGACTTCATACGACCACGTACTGACGCTTCAGCCCTTTGAACGCTGCTCGGACTCAAGCTTCGGGCTCTGCTGAGCTTTTGGATTTTGGGGGCATATCAGCTTTACATTTTATGTCGTTAAGCCTCATCGGATCGCACTGGGATTTAAGGTGGGGTTGTATCCGGACGCAGGTAACTGCAAGGTACCCCCCCGTCTCTTGTTGATGACACTTAAGCAGCAGCTTGTGGCTAATCACGTCCGTTGGATTTTGCAGGACAAACCCTGGCCAGCCTAATAAGAAGATTTTACTCATCAATCTGGAATTAACTCGTTACCCTCTGAGCTTGGTGGTGAATTTATCCCTTGAGACAAGTGTGTACAGAGGATATCATGTGCAATAGGATCAGCCCTTTGGCATCTGCTTCATTAGTCCCACTTTTGGTAAGTCACTTAGTAGACTTGGTGAAAAATGTACAATTGACTTTGGCACCTCTAACACAAGTGTGGATGAAATGTGTGTCTGTGACCAGCTGAACAGTCTCAGAATCATAGGCCTGCAATATCTATCTATCTATCTATCTATCTATCTATCTATCTATCTATCTATCTATCTATCTATCTATCTATCTATCTATCTATCTATCTATCT